>JACXGJ010009452.1:0-24256 GCA_016801105.1 Esox niger
GGGGGGGGGGGGGGGGGGGGGGGGGGGGGGGGGGGGGGGGGGGGGGGGGGGGGGGGGGGGGGGGGGGGGGGGGGGGGGACAGAAAGGGGGTGAGAGAGAGAAAGTGGAATGGATTGATTTATCACTAGTGTCTGTAACACTGAAGAGGGGACCATCCCAGAGGGAGGGAGGCAGAGGCTCTGTGAGAATGCGCCAGAATATCTCCAGGAACCAGCAGAGAGTCTATAGATTTTTCAGAGCCTATCCATCCAGTCGGCTTATCACCCCTGCAAGTCCACAAATCAACTTCTCATTGAAGCCTGGCAGGTTGTGTCCCCCAAGCAAACGCACCACAGCTCCTTAATGAGGATGAATACAGGCATATATCAATTGGCCAGCCTATCAAGCTTCAAAGCATTGACTTAGAGAGAATATCCACCTGTGTGTTTGGTGCTGTTGATATATGCTAGCCTGTTCTGTACTCGGGTAAAGAAATACAGTTCAGCCAAAAATAGGGGGATGTTCTCGAGTCACATTCAAGACCCACATTTCACTATATCCAGCAGCATGACAGCCGAGTGCATCTCAGGCACGGCCAATCATATGAGCACACCTGCGTGGTTCTGAAAACACCTTCACAACCAGATGTCCGCACGGCCAATCAGAGGGCGTGTGTAGCTCTGGTACAAGGTTAGGGTGAACACAGAAGCCTGTGCGTGGGTGAGCCCAGCATTCCTAGTGAGGGGTTGGCTGAAAAACTAGGGAGGGGGGGGGGGGGGGGGGGGGGGGGGGGGGGGGGGGGGGGGGGGGGGGGGGAGTCGAATGAGTCATCACTCGCTGGGAAAGACAAAACCGCATGAAAAGGGCAGACATGCAAATCGACAGGAAGTGTATCTCTCTCCAGATAATTAACATCGATAGAGACCTCACCTGACACCTTAACCTTTTCTCTCCCCTATGCACCTTTCCTTGTCCACCCCTCCATTTTCCACACAGCCTCTTGCCATGCTTTCAACAAGTTAAATCCTCGAGGCAGTTTGATAGTATTTCACAATCATCGCTCCGTGTTATTCATCACTGGGTATGCCCACAAAATGTTCACTTAGATTGCGTGGGTGTTAGGAAACGTTTTTTTTTTTTTTTAAATACACAGACCTGCCCATTGGCCTTAGGCAGCACAATTGCCATTGGCTTATTATCATCCAATCGGCATCATGGCATCGGAAGTTCGATCCTAACCAAACAGGCTTCAAATTCAGGCATTTTTACTGAGGGACTATTATTTAAACCTGTCTGGAAACATCCTAAACAAAACTAAAATAACAATGTTTGACCAAACCAGGCATTTAAGATAAAATGTTTACGCTAGAATCATTTAGCCTAGTAGCAGTATTGTCAGTGGATTATGGGGAAAAAAGTAGGTAAGGAAATCAATTTCAGTGTTTATTGCTTAGACATTAACCGGAGCCAAAGTACGCAGAAAAGATAGTCGAACTATACATTTCCTACGAGTGCCATCACCAAAATCGGAAAAACTAGACAGCCAAAAGGAGGGGGGGGGGCCTCCGCGATGGCATGGCGATCTAAGGAGAACTTATAGGACCAAACTGAGCCAACAGTCTAGGTTTAAGCCTTAACGATGCCGCTAGCTATGGAGTAGCTGGGAGGCCTCATGCTAAATGCCCAGCATTGTCAAGTGAGGGGGAAGCTACGTCCGCTGGGTCTCCTTACCTACGTTATCACTGCCACCCCTGCTAAAAATATATCCCAGGGGAAACACTAGTTAAAGACAGCAAAGAAGTGAACAATCTCTTGCAATCACTCCGCTTCACAGTCTCAATATGGGTGGAAAGAGACAAATAATAACTGCAATTTGCACTTTTTAGGAAACACAATACTTTTGACTTTTTTTTTTTTAGGCTGTTAAAATGAGCCCCATCAAAGAATCAATGGCTGTTCAGCTGAAGGAGTTATTCAATGCAGATAGAGAAAGAAACAGCAAACAAAAGTTTTCCTTTTATGGAGAGTATGTAAAAAACAACACCATGGGGTGACCATGGGAGAGGTGTGTGTGTGTGTGTGTGTGTGTGTGCGTGCGTGCGTGCACGCGCCGCACATAATTACTTCCTCTGCATTTTCACATTGCACCCAAGCAATAATATTCAAATCCATCTCTTTGTCATGATGACAGTAATGTTGAATATTCATGAATACCTAGGCTAATTGATCATCATATGTTCTCTGCTCTTGAGCAAAGGGTTAACTAGTGTGATTTACAGCAGGGATATGAAAGAGAATCCAAGCAGTGTTCCAACAACCAATGTAGAGATTAGCTTGCTAACCTATCTGTCAAGCCATACTCACAACAACATCAATTTGACTCCTTTGGGCACTTCAAAGCGCTATGATAAATAACTTCATTACTGCGCTATTAGCGTTTGTAAATTGTACCCAAACTTTCCCCCCGATTGAATGTCAAAGACATACTGTAGTGATAAACATCAGCTTAGCTGATGTTGACAGAATACTCTGTTCATTTTATTTGTTTAATAATAACTGATAACCCAAATGTGTTTCTTCTGGTCAGTTTACTGTTGATGGGAATGTGCAACTCTGAAGCCGACATAATGCAACAGTGACACCTAGAGGCCGCTCAAAGATTTATTCACATGGCGAAGACGTTCAACTCAACACTGATGCCAGAGAGACACTTAGCGGTAGATTCGAGAACTATTTTGAACTGAAAAGTCAGCACATCCAGAAATGTCCTTCCACCTCACGTGTATACTTGTTTACTACTTCCCTTAAACCTAAAACCATTGGAGGCATAATCAGTAGTGGGAAACCGCAATAATTATAATGCCAGTCACTTTCTTTCAGATTCGAGAAAGAAAGCAAACAAGACTGACTGTAGAGTGTAGATTAAATGTGAGGGAATAATCTGAGGGGCTCTAAATCAAGCATACTTTAAAAAACATAAACGTGAGTAAAAAATGTAATTATGAATGAATTATCATAGGTGTTTATACGTGCCAGCTGCTTCAGTAAGAGTAAAATGTGGTTATAAAAACAAGTTGATAAAAAAAGGCAACCAAAGTCTCTCAGAGCAACAAAGATCTTGAGACACCTACAATCTTAACAACACCAATGTGTCAGAGTGAAAAAGCTGGCATCCTTTCAAAAAACTAGTAGGCCATATGTACAACTGCATCCTAAATAACACAATTTCCTTTTTAGCGCACTACTTTTACAAGCATCTAAACACTGCAATTTGGGACCTGAACAAGTATATCAGCCTAGATCTGAGTCAGCTGAAGGATCAAGTCCCCTGTGAACACTTGGAAACCTTGGAAAGAAAACATGTTGAGATGGAAAAATAGCCTAGACAGAAGTTGCAGATAAAAATAATCATCTTTCTATTCTTGTAAATGTTTCACCGTACAGAAACCGGGAGGAATCTTTTCCATCTTTATGGTTCTGTTTCAACATCTGTGTCAAGTTTTAATGAATCCACTAGGACAGTCTTCTACAGCCTTAGGAGACCAAAATAGTTTTAATATATCGACCAAAATAATCTGCATCAGACTCAGGAGACCAACAGAATTAATAAATCTACTTGTAGTCATCCACAGCTTCAGAAAAAAAGCCCCCAACACATTGTGAAAGAGCTTTGACCATTCCAGAATCAGTTCTTCAGTAACATTGTAGATCCTGAAGCAGGTGTACGATTACTGTGGAACACGTTTTCCAGCTGATCTGTATGAGAGTCAGGAAAGCCTTTAGAGACTCAGCCGTAATCATGTACGATCCCCCTGACATTCTTCCCAATTGGTTATGTTTCATATACTTGTTCGTATTTAAAAGGGGAACGACCCCAATTTTCTAAAACGTGTCTATAGGCCTAAACCTCCCTGACGTAGCGTTGTACTGTCTGGTAAGGTACGCACCTCTCACGGAGAACCACGTTACGCCATATCATTATGAGGTCCTCCACATTCACCGGAGCACCACACAACGCTACGTAATACACCAAGTCAAGTCAACACCCCTGACAATGTCACAGTGTACACACCCCAGTCATCCAACACCATCCGTCGGGAGACACTGAATATGTTTCAGAGGAGCATTTGGGTCGAGGGGTCATCATTCCAGTCTCTGAAAGCTCTGCCAAACGGGGATTCATGCAGTAAACAACTCATGACTGATGGAAGTGCTCACATGAACACACTGGCAGCCTTCAAAATGAAGTGGCCACGTCACCGGGGAGACATATTGTTCTATTCTTACAGCCAGGAGCCATTTCTCGGTGTTCTTGCATTACACTGCAACCAAAACCAACGAACTGTTACGTTTACGACAACCACACATTTAGCGCTAATGAAATACGGAAGCAAACGTTTCTTCTGCACTGTGCAGACAATATCTACACACCTCAACAGTCACATCAACCATCGGTCCAAATTGAATAATTCTATATTTTGTTTCTATGAACTACCACATACCCAAATCCAATAATACCATGTTTATTCTGACAAGACAATCGTTATTTTCCCTCAACAGCTAATCTTTTCAAAAGGACAAAGCTGTGCAGCCACCCTTCAACAAAACTAAAACGACATTCGTGCGGTTTTCTTTTTGCGCTAATGGCAAGCACGTATGCCTATTACAGACTGATCAAAAAGTAGTACACTAAAAGAGCAATAGGGAGCCATTTGGAACACAGTGAGTCCAAGTGTCAGAGCCGGCATTGTCCACGTTTAAATAGGCTGGAGCTTGACAGGCAAAATGGACCTGTACCTCCCATCTGCAACCAAACAACTGCAGGAGAGAATAAGCTGCAGCCATCGATGACAGGCTGAGACCAGAGGAGATTAAACATGTAACTGAATCAACCTGGCTCAGAATCACTGTGAATGGGGTTGGTCGGTCCCGTTACAAGTTCATTTCAGAGCCAGAGCTTATAGGAAGAAAAACAGCAGAGTCAAAGGAAATAATCACATGGCTACTGAAGAGGAATTTTAACATAATAAACAGGGCCAAAATGCTAAAATACGGCCTTAGCAGGACAGCTTAGCAGGACGCCTGACTGTTGTCCTTGACAGGAGTGTAATTTTGTGAATAATCTGTCTCTATCCTACTGACCCTTGGTAAGATAATGATGCACTTGAAGGACTAGTAACTGCAGAAAAGGCAGTCGAATATGATACATCGGACTGCCTGATATGCCTGAACAACGGTGGTCACATGACTCGTGACTCTGCAAGTGTTTCCTGATAATGAAAAGAAAACCTCCACATTTTATGCATTAGAAAAACCAGAGCTGTCCGTTCAGACGACATGCTGTGCCTGTGACAAAGACTCATGTCTTTCAGAACTTGGCTGTCCATACAGCTTGGGCTTAGGCTTGGCTACACAGGCATATGAAAATGCAAAGGATTCCAGGTAACTACATGTAGTTGTATGTAGAAAGAACTGGAATGTCAACAGTCTATCAGAAATAGGCCTGAACAACATACTGATGGGGAGCTATTCAGTTTAGTCAGTAACCATCTACCTAAAACATTTAAACCTGGGATGGCAAACAGGAATGCTAACACTTTCTATGAAGTGTATATAGTGTGTAGTATATTTCTATAAATATACGACTAAATCAATCTTTAAAGCAGTATTTCTCAGTGGGGGAGGTACCACCCCCCATGAGGAGTTCCAAGGACGACAGGGGACACTAGAAGCAATATTTTGGAAAGGTGGGGAATCAAGGTGCCCTTGAGGGGGGCGTTGGTTTTAAGGCAAGTTTTCACCAATGATTCAAAACAATACGAGTTTTAAGTATCATTTACTTGCAAAAACCTGCAGTCTCCATGATCCAGACGCACGTTAAAACACTCTTAAATACAAGTGGCTTCGTTGCCCTGACTGCAATACAACCAGGCGCATGGCTCACAGTGACATTCAAAGGGTTTTCACTTATTTCCTCTTAATGTTAATCCTTCTGCTTTGACCTCTTCATAAGGGCCAGCTTGTTTTCCATTGGAACAATGCATCAGAGTGAATATTGTATGGCATTTTTGATTGGCTGGTGTTTGAAATGTTAAATTGATAACTGTTTCTGATTGGCTGTTGTTTGTTTCCCTGGGAAACGTGTCAGTTGTTACTCATTTAAATGTGCTTTTCTTCAAATATTTCTGATGATAACAACAGTAACAATTAATATATAGGAGACCTGAATAATGGATAGGAGGGGCCCTGGCCCAAAAAGTTGAGAACCACTGCGTTTAAAGAAACTGTCTTCTTAGACTTCATTGAAGAGAGCTTACCTTACTTGGGATCCTGAAATTCTCTACAGGGCTAAGGTCCGCCATGCTCTCCTGAGGGCTTTTCAGACCCTGTCAACAACCACAGGGATGAAATTGGTACCAATACAACATACATGTTTGGCCAATCAACAGACAGAAACACACTATGCTCGTCAAACTGGCGAGTTCCTACGGCAGGACAAAACAGAAAGGCTTTATGTGTTATCAAGGTTTAATTAAGTGTCCTGTACGCCAGACTAATCCATAGAAAACTAGAGAGCTTATTATTTTGCACCTAGATAGAAGCTACGGGTAGCCGGATAGACAGAGATCTCAACCTACTGTAGGTTTCAGGCCTTGCTATACGTACAAGCTAGACACTTAGATACTTACTAGCTAACATTGCCTTCCAGCGAGGTAAGAATTTCCTAATCCGCCCACTTCCATACTGCAGGCTATTGACAAACTTCTCAATCAGAGCACGTCTGCACGTTGCTCGTTGTCATGTTTCCTCTTTCGATTTGACAATAATTTATATCTTAAGTTAACTGGGAGCTGGTCTGTTGCTTGCATGGAAGCAACAGACCAGCACCCAGTGGTCTGATCCGACAACATCTTTACAGTTGTCGGATCAGATGTCTACTGCTAACGATCTACGTTAGCTAATGTTACCTAGCTTATGTTATGTGTTACCGTCACTGGCAATGCTACTACATCCGTTTCACTGTAATGCATTGGACAGGTGACATTTCTGGGAATTTGATCACTCACCTGCCGGGCCATAAGGGACTTTATCTTCTGCATCCTGAAAGTTAATCCAACAGAAAATCGATAAATTGGAAATGATAACGCTTGACTGTTAACGATTCAGCTCCGGCTGTCCGAGAGGGGCCATGTTAGTTACCGATCACGTGATTATTCCTTGTTAGACATGGGATATGTAGTCCGACGGTTGAGGACATTTGAAAACATTTCCCAGTTTTTTTATTTGTTTATTTATATTTCGGCGAAAATTGTCCTCCTACCTTTTCACGAGAAATGTATTTAATTTCATATTCACACCTGCAAACCAGTCGTGTAAGTTTTACCTCAAAGTATCTCTTGCAATCTCACCAGAATGCAATAGGTGGCAGTAGGGCCAAGTATTTTCGACACAGCCAATAATGCAAAACAAAAATAGGTGTGACCAGGAGATATTGTTGAATAGTATTTGAACATGCATAGTAAGAAACATGCATAGTGTCTAAAAACTAAGGGGTTAATAAAATGACTCAGTTTACACAACTGAAGCAACTGAATTCACCCCACCCAATGCTTTTTGTTTTAAGCATCAACACACCTGGTAGAATACAGCCTGCTCTCACAACACATTGAGTGGCCAAGTCTAGTTCTTCCTCCTGCTTAATGACACCTCTTACTATTTACCAGTCAAATGAAGGCAAAAACTCCCTCCAGGCTCCTGGGTTGTTTGTCATGCAGTTGTATTGAGTGGATCCTCCCGTAAAACACACACAGAGACAGATGCTCCTTGCTTGGTGCTGACATCATAAAATATGATCTATTACAAGCAGAATGCATTAAGTTAACATTCTGCCCATTACTCATGGTTCTGCCCAAAATCCTCACAGGCATGTCCATAACGAGGAAGACAGCAGTGCTCTTGGTTTGAATGTACTGATGATGTGTGACTGCAATATGAAATATGACCTATTATTAGATTGCGTACTAATGAAATTGTGTTTCAAATCAGTTATGTCGGTTAAAAAGCAACATTTTGTTGTAGGACCGTTGTTGTAAGAATTATACCCGTTCAGAAAAATCTGAATAGACCTCTGATTGGTTTGCTAATGTCATTCTCCTTAGCATTCACAAAAGTTTCTCTTGAATAGAGACGTTTCAGTTATTTTTATTAAGTGATAGCAGACAATAAGACAATAAGCCAAGAGTTTAACCTATTCAGTTTCCAACGATCAGAGATACATTCAAATACATTTTTATTCCGCAAACACCCTACTAATATTTTCTAACATGCATCGCACAAACTGACATACTTGCAGTGTTATTGGATTAACAAGATTATTTACATTTTTGCATGCAAGACATTTATCCTCTATACTGCATCACATATCATCTATACTGTATCATTCATCATCTATACTGCATTATATATCATCTATACTGCATCCTATATCATCTATACTGCATCATATATCAACTGTACTGCATCATATATCATTTATACTGTATCATTTATCATCTATGCTGCATTAAATATCAGCTATACTGTATCCTATATCATCTATACTGCATCATATATCATCTATACTGTATCATATATCATCTATACTGTATCATATATCATCTATACTGCATCATATATCATCTATACTGTATCATATATCATCTATACTGCATCATATATCATCTATACTGTATCATATATCATCTATACTGCATCATATATCATCTATACTGTATCATATATCATCTATACTGCATCATATATCATCTATACTGTATCATATATCACAAAATGGCCTATCAAGGAAGTGAATGAGTGGTGCATATCCAAATAATTAGAATATGAATACGGTGTGTCATGGCATTCTAGAAACTAAACTACAAAATTCAGTAGTCAGCGCTAGATGTCTGAGGAATACAACAGTGTGTAGTATTCTACAGCGTTCTTCAAAACAACATAGTCAGACCTACATGATTGAGGAATCCAGTAGTGTGTAGTGTGTTTAGTATTCTATAGTAAACCTCTGTATACTACAGAATTCTGTTGTACTGCGGGATCAAATTACCAGAGCTACAAAGTAATACCTTGTTTGGACTCAGTGGACTCTCATGAACAACTGACATCGGTTGAAGCAACAAACTTATGACATGCGTTATTTGTATAATTATATTTTCCTTATTTCTCTCATACATAGTGAATACACCCCAAAACAAGCTTAATAAAATATTGTTTGACTATTATTTAGCCATGTATATATTTTATAATTTCAAAGAATCTCTGTATACCTGTATAAATCAAACAAATATATAAATGATCCATGCTATTCATTTTTCTACGGAAGTTTAGACATTTGGGATATTTTCATTAAACCAAAGGACACAGCTAGCATGCATCTAAATTAAGATCTGTATCTTTCTCTCACTCACACCCACACACACCCACCCACCCACACACACACACTCTCTCTCTCATAGACCGTTCGTGACTAGGAATCAGCAGAAGCAGGTGGATGGCACGGTGCCACACAGTGAACCCTCCTTCTGTCTCACCCGCTCCCCTGCCAGACCAGACCAGAATCACAACTTAATAGAGCTGCATTCACTAGCAACATGAAGGAAAACCTTTGATAGCAGCTCCCTGCACATCTAAATAAAGCTGCATTCACCTCCAAATGGAACAATAAGCTTTCACAAACAAATCCAGACACATCTATGCCCCTCCCCTAGTGATACACAAAAAAATTATGAGAGGCATCGCAGAAAGCTTTTACTATTAGTTAATGCTGGAAAAAAGCTTCACTCTCGTAGCCTTATTCTATTGTTATAAATCTTTATTCAAATACAAAATGGACACCTGTAATGGAAACTGTACAATACTCTGTAGACTGACAACGGCACTGGGAATCAGTCATTTCGCACTTCACTGGAGCATTTTTGACAAATGTTAACATTAAATCAAATACTATATTGAGAAAAGAACTATCAGCTGTTTAAATGGAAATACATTGGATTTTATTGTATTAAATAAAACCCAAATACTTTGCATAAAAAATAAGATGAAACAATTGCATTGCATTGGAGAAGAGATGTACCTGTTTCAAACTAATGTTAAACAAGAAATCAAAAAAGTCAAATGCAATGTGATAATTAATTCATCCTAATATTCTTGCGCCCTATCAGAAGCCTCAGAAAAAAAAGCACATTTAATATAAATACAATTTTAAAATAAAATAATATTCAAAACATTTCAAAATAAAACGTTGTACTTTAAATAAATAATAAGTAGGACAGTGGGAACAGTGCTACATTTTCCTGTACTTTAAAATAAATTCTCATAAGATTTAAAATTCCAAATTGAAATTCCAAAATTCAACATCCTCTGGGGAGATTTTCAGGGGCTTGGGAGTGGCAGCTGGTGGGGTGGGGAAGGAGATGTCTAGCAGGGGAATGAGGCAGCTAGAGGGAACGGGAAGCATGGATAGAGGGGATGGAGGGGGATCTATAGAGGGAAGGTGTGGGCAACAGGCAACAGGGGAGACACTGAGTGGGAGATGGGGTCATGACTCCCTGGGAGGGGAGTGTGTGAACCTTCTTTGATTGTACGTACACTTGTCTGGGATTTTGCAGTTTTTTCTCCTTACCTGCAGTTTTGGTTATCCACTTTGTTTTTTCAGTTTTTCAACATTATTTCAAATGTACCTTTTTTCAAATGAAAGAAGCCAATCATTTCACTTGCTGTGAAATAATTATATCCTGCGGCTGACCTCTGTTAGACTTGTTTTGCTGTCTATATCCATACATGCCTCTGTGACTGATACAGCCGGGACGGCCAGAGGACGACTGGCCACCCCCTAGAGTCCGGTTCAAACGGGTTCTCAGCGGGCTCTCAGGAACATGCAATGGTCCCTGGTTTGGCCCCTTTCACGAATGTAAGCAACAAAATCAAAGGTAAGTACTGTTGCTACTGAGTTACTTTTTAGTTCCCTTTTGTCCAGTTAATGTTGGGGAAAGAAACCCATAACGTGGTTTGTAATGGTGTGTAACCTACATATATCCTGTTGCTTCTGAATAAATCATTGACAAACTAAGTTTCATAGCATTGGAACCTCTGTACTCACAATTTATCTGACGACAACCTCACTCTCAGAGACATAGAAATCATATACCGTTAGATTCATCATAACGAAAGGGTATACATTATTCACACATTTAAGCTCTTTGGCTTCATTCATTGATGAACAATGTCCATGGGATTTCATGGAAGTGCTTGGGACTTTGGTGAAGGTACGTATTCATGGGTCTCCGGTCAAAAGTAGAGCTATGTATTTTAAACAGGATTCCATTTGGGCGGGGTGGGTGTTTAGAGCCCTGGTCGCTGATCAGGCTTCGCACTGCCTCACTAGCAGACCCTGGGTGGCCAGCGTGGGAGTTTCAGGGATGTGCCTGATAACGTCATAGATGGTGGTATGCAAATCCTGGACGGACTCTCGGTGAGCCAGAGATCTGGACGATGCCTGGGAAATGAAAGTACACGACACATCCAGGAACATTTATAATAGCTCATTCTGTGATCTTGAAGTTTACCTATCATTTGTGGACAAATGCCTCAAAAGCCTAGCAAGCATTGCTTTTTAAAATTCCAATTAGTAATTATAGGTTATCCAATTTTGTTTACCAAAACACCACTGCTTATAATGTTGGCAAACATCTCACTATTTCAAGAGGCTGTATTGTTGAAAGACATACCACTAACCTGTGTAGATTCCATTTTCCCAGGTATTGAGACAAACTCGTAGATGCCAAAGTCTTCAGTTGCATCCTCGTGACCTGTAAACACAACGATCTGGTAGTTGATATCATCACCTGCCAAGTTTCAGTTCTCTTTTTATTCACTTCCCGTTTCTTGATCCTAGTCAGCTGTTTGGCGACTTCAGTTCATGGAAAACGGAATACTGCTCGACAAAAATGTTTATAAGACTGAGTCCATACCCCAGTAGGACCCAGCTGAAATTGAAGGAATTAGCAACCAACAAATAGGCTAATAAGCCTGCAGAGGGCAAACACGTATCATTACCTGTAATTGTTATATGTCAGTAGAGGGTTTATGAGGAGAATTGTTTGACCAGGGTTGTGTAAACATAGCAGCTTGACAACAGGCAGGAATGCAAGGGTTTAAAGTCAACATTACAGGTGCAGAGGAAACTTACCTGAACGGTTTGGGCGCTTCTGTTCTGTCAGAGGCCTACAAAAGACAGGCAAATAAACTTTTATGAAAACCCAAGGTACCTAAACAGTTTGCTGTTTTTGCAAAAAATGCATAATCAATCGCTTTCTTACCTGTTATAGATGTTCATGAGAACTGTAGAAGAAATAAAGATGTTGTCAGTATAACACGTTTGGCTGATGATCAATTACTTGTAGATATTTTAGGACTTTATGTATTTTCTTTTTTCTTTTTTGTACCCAGACCCAGGTTTGGTTTGAGAAAACGTTGATAGGTGATTTATATCAACTGTACCATAAACACATTTCAAGATCAAGTGTCTACAGTAATGTCAGCAGTGTCCACACTGGCCTGTCTTCTGAGGTTTACATTTCCTGTTATGACAGAAAGATAATAGTAACATATCACCTCTCTTAGGATGACAGGTCTTTCTGAAGTAGACCAGCAATATACAGCCAACGATGACAAACAGAGAGGTCAGAATGATGCCCGCCAGAGGAGAAAATGAACTACCGTCCTGGAAATATTTCTCCTTTCCTAAAAAAAGGAAAAACATTACTTTGAGAATAGTATTGTTTAAACATTTTAAACAAGGATGTTTTAATGCAAACATTTTGAAAATGAGACACTATGCAGACAAATCTAAGCAAGCAGTAAAATCAATTTATAAAAGTTTATTTGACCCTGGGGACAAAGTTTGTTGGAATCAACAGCTTCCTAACTTTATAAAACTGGGTCTCTGGATCCTGTGTGCTATGTGAGAGGAACAGTCTTCCAAGAAATGCTGTATTGGCCATCACAGACAGTTCTATTCCAGCTCACAGACACAGTTCTATTCCAGCTAACAGTCACAGTTCTATTCCAGCTAACAGTCACAGTTCTATTCCAGCTAACAGTCACATCTATCAACCATCACTGCACCTCCATAAGAATTCCAAATGTTATGTTACTGTCCAAATTCTCTATTGCGTTAATCCACTCGTAGAGTCATTTCTAGACCAGAGTTTAGTTTGGTATTGCAAGGGTTACGCAGTGTGCTTGTCTGACCGCAGATGTTTCACTTCCTGTGAACTCAGCTGGTTGTACGCTAAATCTCCCTAGTCTTTAAGCTCACCCAACAGATTCGACAAGACGCATTGCACTGTTATATTTTGTAATGTAGCAACACTGTTATGATCATGACTGTATCCATGCAAATGCCAAACTACTTTTTATCCACTGATGCCTTCACTGATGCCTTCACTGAGGCACTCATACAGTACATACCACGATGGGACGTACATAGACAATATGAATGTCAAAGATTCTGCAATTCTAATTATTCTATTTAATTTCCATCCCACACGATCAATCGCCTCTTTCATGGTTTCCCTGGTTTCAAAAATGTATAAATAAAAGGTAATGGGTTAAAACTTAACCCCTAACCCTGAAATTGCATTTTGAACATATTTCAGTCTGGTTTTAGACCTGGGCACAGTACAATCCCACCAACAATGCTGTTGTAATTATATTTTCAAATCCTTGGATGAGGAATAAAGCTTTGTTAGTTGACCTGTCAAAGGCATTCGATATCTGTGTATATTAATGAAAACTCTGTGAGACATTGTACATATAATTTTTATGCTCATGACAATGCATCATACGCTACAGCTCCCTCTCTCGTACAAGCTTCCAACTTCCAATTACAAAATGTATTTATGTATCATAGGTTGGTACTGAACGCAAACAACATAGTATATGGTATTTTTAGGTCATAGACGTGACCTGGTGGACATTAGTTTGTATTTAGTTTCATTTACAGGATTGTTTTCTTCAGGCAGCCAAGATTGTGTGCATGTCTTTTCATTCGTATACTGAAACCACCTACTCATAGAAACTCCACACATGCAGTAAAACACGGTCAACTAAGACCAGCTGTTATTATCCTCTGTTTACTGTTCGATGGAGTCAGTGGACTTTTATACAGACCAGGATGACCCGCACCTAGCAACTAAGGAGAAACACAATATTTATGATTCACATTGTTTTGGTCATTCAACTGTCTACACAGTGGCTCTGTTCCACGAGTCTACTGCTCACATTTATAGTGGATCATACTGTATAAACTGTTGACGTTTGTTTGGGGGTACTCTATCCCTACTACGGTCCCCAGAACCCCAGACCAGAACTCCAGGCCAGCAGCCCAGCCTTGCTCTACCCACCTGTCCCCAGGCTGGCGACTACCATGGTGAACTGGGTCTCGTCCTGCTTCTGGGTCACATTGTTGAAGGCCCTGCAAAGGAATTCCTCCGCCTGGGCGAGCTTGTAGGACGTGACCTCAAGACGCTGTCCGACGGCGATGACCTCCGTGGTGTTTTTGGTCTTGGAGATCCACATAAAGCTGTTGGGAGGGTTGGAGTCGGCCTGGCAGTGGAAGAACACCAGCTCGCCAGGATTCACCGTGAAGACCTCCCCAGTACGCAGGCCGTGGTCAGATCTCACAGCCAGATTGTAGGGACCGTCTACAATTGTAGGGATACCAGATGGGTTATACTGTCACAAATCTACAGGAGGACCCTACGCTCCAAAAAATCTCTGTCTACCGACATCTAAATAAATAATTATATTATTTAGATCACAAATGTCAATTACTGTACATTAATGTATAGGATGATCTCTTATTACTCTTATGCTGTCATCTCATTAGCTTGCTACTTACTGAAATGTACAAAAATGTCAAGTAAATCGTATGTGTTCTGTCCATACCTTTACCACCAGCAGCACCTAAACAGAAAGTATTGTGCTGGTCACGTGTAAATCTACAGTATTTAGTGAAACGCAATTACGATTATGATTCACTTCAAACATAATTAGTGATTGTGATGAGCCATGACTCTTTGAACGATAAAGACGATAGGTTTTACTATCAATAAATCAGAATCGAATTGACTGAACAAACATTTTGTCCCGATGAAAGGGGACATATTTTGGCAAATGTCTCCTCGCTTACACTGTCGCCTCACTTCCTCTAGCCGAACAGGTGACAGTTACTTCATGTTTGTTATTTTAATGTCGGTGTAGTCCTGTTAGCCTGAAGCAACGCCATATGGCATACGCATTCATGTTCTAGCTTATGCTACCGTGAGATTCCCTTCACATTTAGGGAAAAAAAGCTAATCTTAAAATGTTGTGCCACCGTTGCTAGAAAAATCAACTAACAAATGTTGTCTTCACATTGGCATTCATATTACGTTTGTGGATGCGAAAACATAACAGAACATAAATCATCAAAAATAACAGCTGTAAATGATACTGAAATGATTAAGGAAAGTGCTTCTCGAAATAGGGTATCATGGCATATACTATGGGAATATCTAACCCTTTCATTTAGCTGTATGATGTGTTTATGAACTCTATTCAGAACAATTAGCATAACAGAATTAATGATAAAAACGTAGCATTTTGCTATTGTAAATAGATTGTATGACTGCAGCTAAACCAGAGAGACTAACGTTCTGCAGGTCGTCATGTGAGCTTAAAATGACCTTGTCCTGTATTATAACAAAGCCATAGGTCGTAAGACTTCATAATGTTAGAAATCAGCCGTTTCGTATAGTTAACGTTGAAATCAACCGTTAACGTTGTCCCGGACCCAGGCTTGGGGGGGGGGCATTTGGTTGGCTTAAATATAATTATTTATTAGTCAGTCAATCCTGATATTTAGTACTATCGAGAAACGTTTAATTTTGTCCCGGGCCCTGGGATTCCTGTCGGCGTCCCTGGTTGAAATAATGTTCGCGTACCCGGTCGTCATGGGAGAGTATGTCAATTATTTATTGTAGCATTTAATTATCTATTGTTCGTGACAATACAGACCCGGTCTTCATAATGACAAACGAACACAAGTCTCATCTCACTCAATCTCAAAGAAACTTCCGGTCGTACCTCAGCTTTAAAGACATCCCAACGCGCATTACTCATCGCAGTACTGTAAGTCCATTGGCTATCGCTTTGAAAGACTTCCTGTGTACGGATGCTCTTTTGTTGTCTAAACACAAGTATATACTTAAAAATAGGCAACATCTGGTAAATGTCCCCTCACCTACTGTAAACGAACCAAAAAACATGACCAAATACGACACATTAATCATAACGACATTTTGAATTGATTCGGTCAGATTCAGTAAATGTACACACTTAGAACTGCACAAGTTGCTCTAGTGATGTTCAACAGCAAAGGACGCACCAAATCTATTGCGTGCAAAGGTGACTTGCAGTCATGTATAATGGGTGTCCTGTTGGAGCACAACCTGTGTGTGCATCACGAAGTTAAGTTGCAGAACAGGCCAGCCTGTCATATGTCAACAATATCCTTCGCCATGGTCTGACATCCAAACGTGCCACGCCTTCTTTCCGTAACCCAACAAGATGAGGGAGGTGAAACCGTTGGTAATGGCATGATAGTATCGCCTCTGAACAGTGGGCCTCTGTCAGAACAGTGGACTCCCATGCAAATGTGATTTTCTGAACTCACAGATCTCTCCTATGTTCCATTTATTAATAGAGGGATTAACATTGAGGGCAGGGCCAATGTTAATCTTTACACTTATCTAGAAAAATAGGGATGTTGGGTTAATAAAATAACCTGAGCTCTTACATGATATATACTTAATTAATTTGTTATTCATTTCTTTTCCTTGATTCTACACCAATTACCACATGATGACAAAGTAATATTTTAAAATAAAAAAACTGAAATATCTCATGTACACCACTACTCTGAACCTTTAATAAAAAAACTGAAATATTCAGTACTTTGTATAGGTGTATTTTGGACTGATCACAGCATTGATTCTTCTTTGCTTCCCCTTTACCAGCTTGGCACAACAGCAGTTGGGCAGTTTCTCACATTCTTCCCCTAGATTCTTCCCCGATTGGATGTGGAGTGTCTGTGAACTGTGATCTTCAGGTCTCCACACCGATGTTCAGGTAGGGTTCAAATCCAGGCTTGGGCATTGACCCCGAAGGCACTTCTGTGTTGTCTTGGCTGCGTGTTTCGGGTCGATGTCAAGCTGAACCCAGCCAGCTCCAGGAACAGTCCTGGTGATATCAAACTTCCAATTCACAGTGATGAAGACCACTGCGCAACTGATTTGTTATAACCGTCACCAGATCTATGGCTTGGGTCTACGAAGCAATCCTTGGACTTCATGTTGGATATTATCTCTGCCATACACTGTGAAGTATGAGACCTTACAAGGTGTGCCTTTCTATATCATGTCAGATCCAGTGAATTTGTAAAAGGAGGCCTCCCTTGAAGGAAGGTCAAAGGGCACAGGATGCATCGGAGCTCTATTTGGAGTGTCATGGCAACAGGTCTGAATACGCATGTACATGAGACATTTCAGGCATTATCATAATTAAAAAAATGTCTGTGTAATTTATAGTGAGTATCTACATCGTGGCTAATGAAATCTTAGAATGAAGGCTCAAACACCTAATGGATAGTGAAGTGCCTTTTATGATGTCAGTGTCAGCAGTACTACAGTTACTGTAGCTGCATTTGAAGAAAAATGGCAAACCAATTTAGATGTTGTCAACGCTGCTACTTTAGGTCGGTCAGAATCAACATTTCCAGTGAAAAATTATCTGTGATAAGAAATAGGGATTCTTCCAAGTTTTATGAGCCCCAAAGCTGTCAGACATCCTTATTCTCCCATAAGATTTGTCGTATTAGTCATATTTTAGACAGGCAGTGCAATTCACACATATTTTCTTGTAACCAACTAGATCAGTTCTGGCAGCTATCTGATATGAAGACATCAGATGTGACCGATTTGAAAAAGAGATCCGAACAAGGCTGCCTGTGTGAACACAGCCTCAAACTACTACTCACAGAAGACACTGAGGTCCATTGTCTGGCTCCGTCTCTGGCTGATGTGGTTCCGGGCCAGGCAGTGGTACTGGCCGATGTCCTCCTTCCTCACCGGGCATATGGTCAGAGTGGAGTTGGCCTGGGAGAACCGATGACGATCGCTGGTGTCCAGGGGCATGTCGTTCCTCAGCCACTGGTACTGGACCCTGGTACCGTTCCTCACCGAGCAGGTCCAGGTCACGTTTTCCTTGTCCTCGACAACAGTGGAGGACGGGTTCTTTTCAATAACAGGGGTGGACACGGGTACTGTAGAAGGAGAAGTGGCACATTGTAAATACTAAAAATGAAAGGAACAGGGAGCTTTATGAAAGCATTTCGCGAGTTTGTGTCAATACCCGGGAACTGGATTGATCCAGCGAGGCAGAAAATGCTTATCTGGTTGCTGGATGAGCCAAGAAGTTCTCCATATATCACGGGCTTGCCAACTCACCGTCCACAGTGACGTGGACTGTCCTCTCCACGCTGAGTAGGTCGTTCCTGTTGGGTAACTGGATGGACAGGTCCAGGTGATACTCCCCCTCGGCCGCCTCGTCCAGCCTGGGTATCAGCAGCGAGACGTCCGGGCTCCGGAAGGAGAAGCGCTCCCTGTGTCTCATGGAGGCCACCACGCTAGCGCTGTGGTTGTGGAAGGTGTGGAAGCTCACCAGGAGCTCCTTGCGCCCGCCGGGCTGGGTCTGGTACCAGCTGCCCTGGATCTCAGCCTCTTCCAGGCGGTACTGTGTCTCCATGGAGAGGAGGAGGGACTTGCCTTTGACGCCGTGGAGCACTGACGGAAGGTGGACACCTTCCAAGGATCCCTCTGATGGAGATTGGGGATAAAAGAGGTCAGCTTCTAGCAGATAGTCTCAGAGGGTAGACCACCTACCACAGAGCACATTAATAGCAAATGCAGTGTTTCCTGTAATGTGTCCAGTTTGTCAGTCAGTCAAATACATTTATTTTATGAATTGGCCTGTGTGTTTCTGGGGTTGGTTTATATATTCCCAGTAT
Organism: Esox niger; assembly: GCA_016801105.1. NCBI lineage: Eukaryota > Metazoa > Chordata > Actinopteri > Esociformes > Esocidae > Esox > Esox niger. The sequence continues at coordinate 19,145 of JACXGJ010009452.1, forward strand.
GTTTCTGGGGTTGGTTTATATATTCCCAGTATGTTTCTGGGGTTGGTTTACATATTCCCAGTATGTTTCTGGGGTTGGTTTACATATTCCCAGTATGTTTCTGGGGTTGGTTTATATATTCCCAGTATGTTTCTGGGGTTGGTTTATATATTCCCAGTATGTTTCTGGGGTTGGTTTACATATTCCCAGTATGTTTCTGGGGTTGGTTTACACATTCCCAGTATGTTTCTAGGGTTGGTTTACATATTCCTAGTATGTTTCTGCGATGAATTTACCTTGTCCCTATATGTCTCAGAGGATTGTGTTCCTCCTGCTTATATATTTCCAGGCAATGTTTAGTACACAGTTCACGTTTGTGTCTTGGGGTAAGAGTGTTGTAGACATGGTACACATGAAGATGCTGGCGCTAAACATACAGAATAGCTACACACAGGAAGTTGATTGTGTTCCCAAAGCATGTCAGAGAAATACCACCGATGTAGCATCCTGTCTTGCTTCGTTCATACAGACATCTCTGCAGGCTAAGCGTGAGCTAGCGGAATAAGTAAGCTAGTCTGAGCTAGCCGCCACACGGAAAACCCATGCAAAACATATATGTACTTATGTGTCGAGGATTTATCAACATTTATTTACATATGTGAAATGAATTGGTTTATGAAATATATAACTTGCACTTCTGACAATATCATAATACACTGCATATCTTATATTCAGCGTTGAATATTATGTGTTAAAATAATGAATAATATGAATATGCAGTACATTAAGCATTTCTCAGCAACACATCATGGAATTAACCTTCAAGACATTATTTTCCAGAGATAAACAGAATCATTATGAAAACAGTATGCATACGTTTTAACACAGTATCATGAATGCTATTCCTCTCTGTAAAAGCAGTTCAAAGAAACGACTAGACAACATAAAACACATGACAGGACACAATACAAATATGGAAATATATAAGAAGTAAATGTTACATGTGTATTACCAACTATAATTTTGTATTTAAAACATATCCAAAATCGAATATGTTAATATATGTATGACACATACTAGTAATTCATATAATACATATATTAGTCTATGTTTAAGAATATACACAGGCACATATTAAAAACAAATGTTTTCAAAAGATATGTCAATATATAATGCTGCCATGTGAGCCTCTATGTATGTTATAACTGGTACGACCCCCATAGGTCAGTTATGATATAATTTAATCAACTTTATCCACACTCAAATATGATCTAAATTCATATTTTACAACCAACTGGTCCTAAACTAAACACATTTAAGCTGTTTGGTGAAGCGTGTGAAAAGTTAAACATTGTGTACTGTGGTCTGTTTACGTTTGCCATGGCAAATTTGCACAATGACAACAGACATACAGCGAAGCAACCACCTTTGTGGTCCTCCCACAGAGAATTGATCGCGAACCACCATTTACTCTCACCGGATTTTGTACTATTAAACTTGTCTTGATAAAAATCCAATGAAAGCGAGTCTTTGTCAACTGTGGGGTTTGGGTTTCCAGGATCAAGGAAGGAGTGTGTGATGTGTCTCATGTCAACAGGTCGGTCAGGCAGCAGCAGGCAAGCACACAGGTTGACACGCCGACGCCTGTGACCCCCTCCTCTACCTTCTCCTCCCGGTCCTCCGCCTCCCTCTCTCCCCACAACACTATCACCTCCCTTTCCACCCCGCCCGCCCGACAACCCCACCCCACCCCGATTCACTCCAGTGAGCTCTGTTCCCTCTGCCTGGACACCATGACTGCCACTGTTGATCATCACAATAGAGGAAATGTGTCTGGTGTAGTGTTCTAAACAATACAAACAGCAGAGCAGCCGCTAGTCAGTAGGAGTGTCGTTGTGTGTGTGTGTGTGTGTGTGTGTGTGTTGGGGGGGGGTGGCAGGGGGTTAAAGTGTGCTAGTGGTTACTGTGGTTCCCCTAGCAGAAGGAAGGGGAAGGCAGGTTGGACAGGCACGATGGCAGTGCGTCAAGCCTGGTGCAGGCCTGGTATCGTTGGGGCGTTAAAAAACAGTGACACCAGGGACGTCTTCACTGTCAATAAATCATGCTTATTTCATAAACTGTGCATCACTGGTTGGTGCTCCTTAAAATCACATAGAGCTATGCATGTCTTTGTCCATGAAGCCCCTTTGCAGAAACTCCCTCCTTATATTAATTCACTTTTAGCCTACAGATCCTCATGCTACCAGACACGGGCTCAGGAAAAGTGGACCTCTGAGGTCGCTAAGATCTTTACTGAAATGGGTAGAACTGCTTTAACCTTTTTTGCCCCTCATATGTGAAATGACTTATAGTGTACTTTAAAATGTCTTAATTTGGTACTGTTAGGAGATCTTAAATGTTTACTTGGAAACTATTAAAGGAGTGTGTCTGTTCCTCTTGACTCTGCTCTGATTGTGTTTTAATACATTTTTGTTCTATGTCTCTTTTTAAGTGTTGTTTCAGGTATTGTCTTTAGTATTGTTTTAATGTATTGTTTTAGGTATTGTCTTTAGTATTGGTTTAATGTATTGTTTTAGGTATTGACTTTAGTATTGTTTTAATGTATTGTTTTAGGTATTGTCTTTAGTATTTGTTTAATGTATTGTTTTAGGTATTGTCTTTAGTATTGTTTTAATATATCATTTTAGGAATTGTCTTAAGTATTGTTCTCATATTGTTTAAATTTCTTATTCTATTTAAATTGATTCTGACACACAGAGGTGTCGTCGCTGTAAATGAGGAGCTGTCCTCAGTCAATTCACCTCGTTAATTCAAGAATAAAAATTGCCTTATTAACCTCAGCAAGTGTTTAACTGTCATATGGTCAAACACACATTCTCTCTCTGTCTCCCGCTCACATACACACACACACACACACAGAAACACACACACTTTCCTCCCTTTGACACCTCTGTTTGGACCCCAAATAGAAGCCTCCAGCAGCAACACGGCTGCTTGATTCCATTAAACAGAAATTTTCAGGAGATCATGGACACATTGTCAGAAGTATTCTGTTTGTATGACATCAGGTGGTAGGTGTATCTGGTCATGTAAGAGAGGTTGGTTACCTGTTCTCATCAGCAGGGAAAGAGCCTGTAATTGCCAATTTCATTAAAAAAAGTTTAACATTAAACTTGTATTTGGTTGGTAGACTTTTGAAAAGAAATAGGCCCTTGTGACAGAAATGCCGTAACCCATGTTTGGGCCAGTCTCTGTTTTCTGGTCAGAAGGACTCATCTCTTATCAAACACCACCGAGGCCTAATTGACAAAGTCTTTCCAGTTGTTCTTTCTTCCTCTTTTCCCTTCCGTCCGAGCCATAAATAACAAGTGCTGAAATCCTCTAGTTTATGACCATAAAGATCTAAAAATAAAATCTACATGAATCCAAGGAATCAGATAATGTCTGTAGCTACTGCAATTGGATGTAGCTACGTGACTACTGTGAAAAAAACGAATAATAATTTTTTTGTTAATAATAAAATTGTGCGTTATTAAGTTTGATATGTTTACATAAACATTACGTCACAAGATATCACCATAAAACCAATATGGACATTCACGGATACAAACGCTTTATGCATTACTGTTAACACATTGTCTTATACATTATCTAAGTGCCATTCTAATGGGCAATGTCATAACTGATCAAATCAATTATCATCAAAATAATAGAAGAAAATTGTGAATGTTGATGAGAGACCAAATCAAATTCAAGGAAATTAAGTTCTTCCGAAATGACATTCATTTCAGCACAGCTAAGATGACAGGACCACGTCAATCACCTCAATCATGTCGATAAACACGTCAACCAACTTTTTCATCTGAAATTCTCAATACTCCTACCAACTTTTTCAGTGTTTCCATCACAATGGTATCCCAAACACGGTGACCATAGTTACGGCTACGCAAACCACCAGCAGTCCCTCACAACAAGGTCCCATCCTCCTTCCTCTTACCTGACAGGGGAAGAAATGCTGTGTAGAAGCACAGAGCAATAAATGTCCTTCGTCCAGGGGCCTCCATTACTGCATCCTATATCCTCAGAGAAGTTGCCTGCTCTGGCCCGAGACCGTGACCGTAAGGAAGGAAGCTGGGAGGGAGGTGGGAGGCAGGGGGGAGGCAGGAGGACTGGTAGCGACAACATTTGCCAGGGAAATAAGAGAGCCAACCAACAGCCAGGCCACTCCCATGACAGGAGTGGAAAAGATAGTAGATACACCCAGAATGCATAGGAACAGCATGGCCACCCCAGTCTACTGTTGTCTTTAGGTGCAGTGACATGAGGGTAAATAAATAACACAAGGGTAAATATATCCGTCACATTTTACTCTCGTCCAGAGCGTCTTGAACTGTGGCGGATCAGACAACAAACACGCAGGCAATAAAAGTGAATAAAGTGGCACTTTTAAAAAGGCCGATACTTCAAAAAGGCTGATACTTTAGAAAGGCCGATACTTTAAAAAGGCTGATACTTTAAAAAGGCAAATACTTTAAAAAGGTCAATCAGTCTCGGTAAGGGGAAAACAGCGTGGGTTTTGAAAGGGGCTCAAGGGTAGGAGACGTGGGAGTGTCGTGACATGGAGATGGTGAAGGTGGAGAAGGTCATGTCGGCGTGGGCCTGCAGGAAGATGATCAAAAGAAGTGGATGCAGCCAGCAGCCACAGGCAGTCACATTTGTGCATTCCCAAATATCCAAAGAGGTCACACAGAGAGGGAGAGAGAGACAGACATTTTCTTGTTAGTCTTGATCAATTTTAAAGGCTTTGGTGTGGATCTCCAGGCGACCGCATGATGATGTCTGTAAAAAGTACACTGTATACAGACAAACAGTGTCAGTGTGTTTCACCACAGAGTCACTGAGTGATGGAACTGCGACTGAAGGTTGTGGAGTGAATGTAATGAAGTAGATGGAGTCAAGTGTTCTAGTTGCACATGACCAACCTGTTAGGTTTTAAAAGACGATGGAACAAAGGAATTCACTTTGTAGCTGTACTATGACTTGACATATGTGGGACATGGTGGGAGACATGACGGGAGACATGGTTGGAGACATGATGGGAGACATGGTGGGAGACATGATGGGAGACATGGT
>JACXGJ010009453.1:0-24254 GCA_016801105.1 Esox niger
GGGGTGCTTGGGAGGTGTGTGGTGAATGGGGGAGTGGTCAGGAACAGGGGTGCTTGGGAGGTGTGTGGTGAATGGGGGAGTGGTCAGGAACAGGGGTGCTTGGGAGGTGTGTGGTGAATGGGGGAGTGGTCTGTGATGGACCCAGACAAAGCCCACCACTGCTCCCAGATGGCTGTCTACTCTCTACAGCCATGTGTTTGGTGAGGAGAGAAAGGGAGCGTGATAGAGACTGATATAGAAAGTTATAGAGAGAGTGGCATAGACAGCCATAGACTGACAGAGATAGGGAGGAACGTGTAGAAGTAGGGGGAGTTGAGCAGGTACGGAGAGGAGGCGGTATATAGGGAAAAATGGAGGAATAAAAAGCAGAGAAATAAAGACCATCGATATGGAGTGAGAGAAGGAGTGAGAATTCATAGGATTCGTAGGCCAGTGCGTCACCCGAGAGTGAGGTTGGCGTGACACAAGGGAGGCAGAAGACTGTGGCTCTGCCATGTTCCCATCGCCTTGTACTGCATGTATTACCCTTCATTATGCAGAGAAGAGGACGCAGAGCGGGTGTTTTTATTGGACGAGGTGTTGTGGTTCATCGTGGGGCCCAGAAGGGGCCGCAGTAGCAGGCTGGTTAATGGGGTCACGGTGGTAACCAGGCCGTGATGTCATTGTGATGTCAGGATTATGTTATGACTGGCTGGACCTGTGCTATTAACGATCCCTGGACTCAAATATAGATTCCTCAGTTTTGTGGAGATGATAGTTTGGCTGATTTGATATAGTTGGATTTCAGTTTGGTCACATTAAGTCTAATTTGGTTTAGTGAGGTATCAGTTTGTTGGAGATGAATCCTATTTAATTTAATAGAATTCCTGTTTGTTCAGTTTAAATCTGGTTTGATTTAGTGGGATTTCTTTGTAAAACACAATACCCAGAGATTGTTAATAAAAATTAACTAGCAAACTGACTAGCTAGATGTGATTATGAATATCCTGTCTCCTCTAAAACACAAAAATCCTGTCTCCCTCCTTTCTGAAACAAATATAAGAACTGTTCAAGCTGCCATTCAGTCCGGTCGTATCCAGTTGAGCATTTCTCAGCCGCAGGTTTGAGAACAGTTGAAACAGCCTTTGAGACCTGTCACTAAGGGTAGACAGACTCCAGCGCTTCCTTGACCTTGATTTTTGTTTACTTTCCAGCCCAGACGTAAACATAGACGACTGTCGCTGACAGGAAGCCTTTCTGAAGCTCTGATCGGAGGCCTGGGTGATCATAGGGGCATTTGAAACAGTGTGTGTGTGTGTGTGTGTGTGTGTGTGCGTGCGTGTGTGTGCGTGTGTGCATATGTGATGTGTATTTTCTCTGTGAATCTTTCGGGGGTTTAGTCCATGTGTCTGCTTCTCAGCGTTTCCACAAAGTTTTGTCATTTATTCAAACATTCCTGCTGATCGATTGAGTGTTGGCCTCTTTAACCAGTCCGTGGGACTTGGCGTAATCAGCCGAATGGATATCAGTCTGCCGAACGACCCCGCGACACATCTTCACCTTCTAGTTCAAAGTGCCAGAGGAATCTTTCCCTTTGCATGCGCTTATAGAAAGGTTCTGTAGAATCTTCTGAGGAGCAACTGACTGTGCCATTTTTCTGTGCTGTGCGCCTTCGAGCTGAGCGTTTCACGCCTCCCCAGACGCTCACGCTAGTGCGATGTGTCAAGTTGAAGTGGTAGATGGGTGGCTGGTAATGGGCCAAGTGATTTCGCTCTTATCGTCGGTCGCCACTCCGGATTTAACCTCGGAGTCCAAGGAACGCGACACTTGAATTAAAAAAGGTTAATTTATTTTAGCGGGTCTCTCTTTCTAATCTTTCTCCCTCTCTCGCTTCCGCTCTCTCTGCATCTCATTCTCGGCTCCTGTTCCAGCAAGTAGCGTAGGAGCTTAAGCCAGAACATCTCCCTCTTGGAAACTTAAACCAAGGAACTGGGTGAGGCAACGAAGAACTCTCTCTCCTGTGACATTCCACTATGCCTCTCCTCGCTTTAATGACTGAAAACCAGTGGGCCGGTCTCTGTAGTCATTGCATTGTAAGGTTTGACTAGATGTAGATTAGCTAGTCCAGTGTTAATGGAGGAGCTGTGAGAGAGCGTTCCCAGACCTCCCCTCACCACTGCGGTGCCTGGCCGGGTCTTAATGTAGCTGGAGGGAATCTGCTCCCTGCTAACATTTTGTGAGGGGAAATCTTTCCCAGACCACTAGTGGACGGTGCCTCCCGAGCTCCCCGTCTGCCCCTCCTCCACCCGCCAACTGACTGGCCTGGTCTCCTCCTGGATCCTCCTCCCTCCCTTGCCTGGCTCCTGTCATGTCATTATCTGAGGGTCGGGCAGTGGGGCCCTCGATTCCCCCTCTTGTCTTTACACACACACACACACACATGCGCAAATACACGTTAGCACACATTTTAGTATGGAAAGTGTGTTGGTATTTTGTTGCGTTTTGGAGAATAACATCGCCGTTGTCGTATATACTAACACCCCCCCCCCCATACCCCCGTCTTCATTCAAAGTGCTCCCAGCTGTTGTTGGGAATCCAGCCCGTCGGTGGCTTAAATGATAGCGAGGGTCACTCTTGGTATTAGCATAGGCTAATCACCAGAGGATGAACAGCCCAGAGGGGGGAGCCAGGGGGGTGAGTCTGTCTGGTTGGGCCCCCCCGCGACTCTACTGTTTGCAGCGCCCTACAACTGGCCGTTGGAACGGGGGCGCAGCCAGTTCCCCGTGCACCCCCCGATGGCACCTACTTTGGTTACACCAAATGAAGGCACGGTTGCAGCTTCCCCTGTGTGTGAGCCCGAGGAGCCATGGGCCGCCCGAGGCGGCTATTATTAGCCCGTTTTCCCTTTAGTCATCTGAGAGTGGTGCTTTTAGCCCCGATTTGAGTGGCTGACACTTGGGTTTCTGGAGCAGATTAAGTGAAATTTTAGCAGCTTTTTGGCGCTAGCCCTAACGCCACACAAAGGAAGCAGCTGGCGCTAATGTAATGTAGCACCCCTCAAGGAAGGGTTCGATTGCTGTCTGCCTGTGCGACGCTCATTTTGTTCTTCAATTCACATCTACCTATGGTTTTATACCTCCTTCTCATCCTTCTGTTCCACCTCCTTATCTACATCCTCCTCACTGCTTCTCCTCATATCTCGCTCTCTCCTTGAATGGTTGTAGCGTTATAAACGCTTGCTACACAACGATCACCATTAACTTCACATGGCAGTCGCCATTATACGTGCTGAATAGGCGTATCTTTGTTCTTGCAATGCTTTTTCCCATGTCTTCTTTATCTCCGTTTAGGGTGTCAATCGTAAATGATTACCGTCTGTCGCCTCATTTATGGACGCGTGCAGAGCTAGCCCTGACCTCACACTTTCTGACAGTATTGGTTTGGAGCTCCATGTTAGGCCTGCAGACAGTAAGGGCAGTATATCTTGACCCGGTGTAAACCTGAGAGCCAAGTTACAGTTTAACTTGGTGAGTATGTTTAGTCCTTCCCAGAATGCACTGGAGTGGGGGGCAAGGCAGTCGAGGTTGTTGACCCGAGGACCCAGTGTCTCTCAGGGGGAACCTGAGTCGTGGTCAGTGTTAGGGGCACCGGGAAAGGGGGGTGCAGCCCAACACAGCAGTAGCTGTTAGCAGTTACAGAGTGTGTGTCAAAGTGTGTGTGTGGTTCCCATACGAACACGCGGTACATATGGGACATGCTGCATCGCCTGTTAATTACAACTGACTTCTACAACACGGTACCAATTGTTGCTGTGTTTCATTGTGTGTCTCCGGTGTTTTACAATCACTCTGGTGCGGTCACTACTTCTGTGACTGATGTCGTGTTGTCAGTCAGAGCCAGCTGGCGCACGGATATCTGCCCCGCGTACATTCACTTCTCCCCAGCCGGTCGTCTGATTCCAACACTGAGGTGAATCCCAGTGTCATCGAGCTGAGGGCGTACATGGAAAAAAGTACACCAGCCGATGCTTGCTCTTCTGGCTCGCGGCCTAGTTCTCTGCAACTCCGGGATCATCGGACGTGTCTCTATGATACATTTCGATCGAATCCCCTTTTACCGCGTCAACGGTCCTGTGACATTCCCCAGTGCCTCTGTGGAATGTCTAAATGTGTTGGTCAGACGTGTGCCCGTGTGTCTTTGTGTGTGTGTGTGTGTGTGTGTGTGTGTGTGTTGAAGAGTATTGCTTGAAGGAGTGTGGACTGTGCTGTACGTTTGTCCTGCTCGCTGCAGCTGTCCGTGTATAAATCCAGCTGTCACTGAAGGGACATAGCTGTACTGACGAGCTCCCGCCCCGCCTCCCCCCAGGCCTCTTCCACTCTTTAATCATTCCTTCTTTATTTAAGAGAGAGCTGAGGGGCTGGGGGGGGTAGGCTTGCTTGGAAAGTTAGAACAGAAAATGTGCACGGCGGCGTTCAAGGAAAAAGATAAGTAATTCTTAGTGCGTTTTCATTTAACCGTTGACCGTTTAATTCTCGCGTCAGAGTTGCTAGGCTAGGTTAAGGCAGCCTCTTTGCTTCCGCCTCCCTCCCCCTCTCTGTCCCCCTCTCCCCCTCTCTGTCCCCCTCTCCCTCTCTCTCTTTCTCAGGGTGTTTGTTGTTGTAGATTGAATGTGTTTACTTCAACCAGATGACCTAATAGGGCCAGCCCCCCCCACACTTTTACCAGCCATGCCTCTCCAACCAGACGCTACTGGCCTCGCTACCTTCCCTGTGGACCGACTGCTACACTGACACATAGTCTCCTACTCTACATGTGTTGATCCATAGGAGCTCTCAGACACTCTTTTGGCACGGGTGCACAGGTAACATTCCAGCACAGTTTGAGATCTCAGGCCCCCGCCTCGTTAAAATCCCTATTTATCGTCCCCAGCTGGGCCCAGCCCCCAGGTTGGTTCTGAGATCTACTTAATTCACATTGTGAGGGTCACGTGCCTACCGACATTTGGCGTCGACGCTCCCCTGGTCGAAAGCCCGGTCGGAACGGGCGGCCCTTGACCAGGCTAGCTCGCGTTGCGTCCCGCGCTCAGTGTGTCCGTTGGTAATGCGAATTTGAGCACGCGAAAACGTAGCGCTGCCCGCAGCCCTCAGCAGCATTGGGCCCGGCGGAACGTCTATACGTCTCGTCACATGCGGCGAGGCCACTTCAGGCCAGGCTATAGAAGAGGGAGAGGCGGGCCACTCACCGTCCCCACAGCGCCCCCGCCCACCTTCCTCCTCCCTCCCTCTTTCCTCCCAACTCCTCCTCAGCTCAAAGCCTGCATGCAGAAAGCTGATCTAGAATCGGTATGGCCTTTTCCATCATCGTAGCTTCTTAAAGCCCTTTACAGCGCGATGGAGACGTGTGAGCAGCTGATCCTGGATCAGAGCTTGTACTTCGAGAGGGAACAGTAGGGCCCGCCGGAGTCCACATGGAACTGTGGCATGGTATAGATTACAGCCCTAGACCACATGTCTCTAATTAACTGGACAGAATCTGCTACGGCAGGGCCCCGATAGGACAGAATAGCATGGGGCGGGGCCTGCCTTCTGGGAGCATATGGCCCATCCGTCTTATGGATTCTTATCGATGGTAAACGTTACATGTTTGGCATCGGCCGGCTCCTTCCTGCCCCTTCATTTACGTCCCTCCTTTCATTTCAGAGAAAGCCGTACGTGCTTTCAAATAAAGAGGGAAAGAAAGAAAGGAGGAGAAAGGAGCATGTCGTTTTTTTATTGGTGTAAGCAGGCGAGACTGTTAGTAGGTCAGTGTTGGGTATGCCACTTCTTCTTTTTGGGAAAGGTGCCGTGAGTCTCTCTTCCTGCTATTGTCAATGTCTTGGGGGGCTGTGGCGCGTGTTGGGGGTGATGGGGGAGTTGTGGCTTGTTGAACAGGAGGGGATGTTGAAAAATTCATCCAATTTGGAACTTGTTTCGGGTTGGAAAAGTGCCCCTGCGCTGTTTTCCCCCAAGTCCTCAATGAATAAGTCATGAATATTTGGCAGTAGGAATGTTGGACGGTAGTGGGACGCTGTGTGTCTTCTCCTCTAGACACGTTTGTCTTTGTCTTCTCCGTGTTACGACCATGAGTTCTGCAGTTCGACGACGATTCAAGGCACTTTGATTATTAGAGAAAGAAGATCCAACTTTCTCATTAATATTCCTCTTCTGTTATCCGATGACACACTTACAAAGGTCCTGCATTATGGATGAGGCCCCGTCCACTCTCTACTGCCTCTCTTTTGGACCCATTAGCCTGGTAGCGTTTTTACCTTGGGCTAACCCTAACCGCAGAGTAGCAACAGAGTCCATCTATTGACGAAGACAGACCCTGAACTTTAACTATTTAACCAGCTGACCTAGTTGTGACCACCGTGTAACCACCAGATGGGAAGCTTGTTAAGGACCATTCTGCCTTGACCGCTCCGGGCGTGTCTTCAGACACACTGGTCTTGTTGTGTTCCATCCCATTCCCCTCATTTTACCCCGTTCCCACAATGCCTTGGGGTGTCATGTACTAGAGCGAGCTCCCGATTGGTCGCAGGCTCACATGACCTCTCCAAGCCACTGGCTGTCTCTCGCCCCGAGGTGCAAAAGATAGCGAGGGACCAGAAAAACAGGGTGTCTAAATCGACCTTTGTTTGGTGTTTGCTAAATGTTGAGCCTGTGTAGTTAAGCTTGCCCCCAGATCACTGTTCAGTATTCATTACCAGGGAAATGTCCGATTCCTCGGATAGCCACTGTCTCAAATTTCCCGTGATCCTTGTGAGAATGAGAGTGGACTTGGCGAGAAATGGCTTCCCACCTCGTCTGACCGACGCCAAGGAACAGGGAACATCACCAGTGGGATTCCACTGGTGATGGTGGTTCAAGGAGAGGGAAAACACATCTGGAATATTTCACTCGTTTTTTTACCAAAGTGGTCCCACAGAAATGTGAGATGTGTGTAATGATGCAATGCCCCCTCTCTCTCTCTCTCTCTCTGTCTTTCAGTTTTAATTCTCTCTCTCGCCCCCCCCGACTCTCTTTTCTCTTCCTTTCTCACTCCCTTTTTGGCGCTCGTCACTCACTCATTTCTTTGGTCCTGTGAACATCCTGGTCCATTCGGCTGGGTCTGTGTAAGCTTAGGGCTCCTTTAAGGACAATTTTCCTTCCAGTGAAGTGAGTTAGATCTCAGGGCATGAAGGGGGAGGAAAATAGAAAGCACCTGTATACTGACTGTATTGCTCTCTGCCCTGATGGAAGGATTTAGAGACGGGCTTTAATGGGAGTGGAGAGTGGGTGGGGAGGTGTGGGGAGGAGGGGAGGAGGGGAGGATGGACTGGGGTGAAGCTGAGGGTAGAATGTTTCAGGGGGAAAACGAGAGGAAGAGAAGATAGAGGGAGTAGAGAGAGACCTACATCGAGCTTTCTCAGTACTGTCGTCAGAGCGTGTTCAAGAGAAGGCCGTTTAACGGAGCGAAGAACGGGGGATGCTGGTGCAGGAGAGAAGGAATAGAAAGAGAGACAGATAGAGAGAGAGAGACAGAAAGAGAGTCAGAGAGAGAGAGACAGAGAGAGACAGAGAGAGACAGAGAGTCCGGGGTGAAGAGTGACAATGGCCTCAGAAAGAGAGAGTGTTTGTCCAGCCTGGAAGGATCCTCTCTCTATCTCTTTCTCTCTCACACAAACAAACACACACACACACACACACACACACACACACACACCCACATCTCGGTGGTATCCTCCCAGCCTCCCAGCTGCTCAAGGCCTTCCCAGTCTGCAGGTCCTCACCTGTCAGTCTGCCCCTGGCCTCAACACCAACCACCCCTCAAAACCCCCTGTCCTCCCCTCTCTTCTCCTCTCTTCCCTCCCCCCTCCCCTCCCCTCTCCCCTCATCTCCCGATCCTCTCCTATCAATGTGGTCCGTGTTCCACAGCGAACGTACCGCGTGTGCGTTGCTACGGTGATCGCCGACCTATCGCACGGAACGCTCAGAGGGCCCCCCCTATCCTGACGTCTTCGACCTTGCGGGTTGATTGATGTCGGCTGTGTATTGTTACGTCCGTGTGTGAATCCGGATGTCTGTCCGTGGGACTGTATCCACTCCCTGGGTGTCTCCGGTACCGGTGCAGAAACACCCCGGACCACGCTTCTGCTGGGCCCCCCCTCCGTATATTCACGGCCCGCTTTCTAAATGTGCGTCTAGATTGAACTACGGGTCAGATATGAGGGTCTCAAGGCTTCCGTGAGTGGAAATTGTGTTGGAGCCAAAGTCATACAACGACGAATTTGCACACTCACACACACACACACACACACACACACGCTCCGCTCATCCAATAGCAACGCATGAGCAACAGTTTTGACAGAGTTGAATGGCTCTGCCTCAAGGCTTTTTAACCACACAGACCTCCTCTCTGGTTTTCCATCTCTCCTCTCCACCTCTGTATTCTCTGTTGGTTTCAAAGGGCCACTGGTCTGACAGCCGTAGCTTCAGATGGAAGGACTGAGATCTTGTTGGTGTGTCTGTTCCGTGTCTGTCTATAGAGGCCATGTCTTTGGGTTTATTGACATACTGACGATGACGTCGTATTTGTCAATAAATATTTGATCGATATCATCAATGTGGACACATGAGGATATCAATATATAGGCCAAGGATTGCTCAGGTAAACAGTTGTACAGTCTACAGGGTAATCTCCGTCTTTTGGCATTGACCAGTTACATTTTGTTTCCTTAAGATACAGTACATAGCCTAGCCCATCTGGGATGTCATCCAAAAATAAACTGACTTGATTAAGTCTTCTGCTATATCGTCTGTATTTAAACGGAAACATGGCAGTTTGGGGTTGGCAACTTCTTCATTCATCTATGTTGTCAGAACGGCAAAGCTTGGATTTTGGAATTTCAGATTCATTTTATACTCGTAGGTTTGATCTGATGAAAGCTTTGTGAGCTCAGTTCTGTCTATGACACCACATAAGATCTCTAAATATTTCATTGTTTTCATTAAGCATGATTAAAATATAAAAATAATTTTAACAAGCATTGTAAAGCCTGAAAACATGGTTGAAACTAAAATGTTGATATCTTGAATGGCCACTCCTTGTATCAAAAGCTATGCATTTAAGAGTGGTTACATTTCTCCAGGCCCAACACTCAAATGGTAAGATGTCTTTGTTATTGTTTCAATTAAGGATTTAAGCTTTAAATACGCTATCTTTTTCCATATTAAGCAATGTCCATTGTAAACCGCTAGCATGGTTGTTGTCAAGTTAATTGGTTTAAACAGGAATGTTTTTTTACACAGTCGTCATAATCTCTCTTTTGAGGACTACATATAAACACACACGCACACACACGCACACGCACGCACACCACTCAAGGCTCAGTTGGCAGAGAGGATTTAATGATATCCACTGAAGAACAGACAGATCCTACGGGTGCCGGCGTGTCGGGAGATACCTCAGCGAGAGACAGGGCAGGGTTGTTTGGATGGTATGACGGATGAGTGTCCTTTCTGGCCAGTTCAAGTGGAGTTCAACTGAGTGGCGCTGGAGAGGACAACTGACAAGAGACCCACACACAGACACACACACACACACACACACACACACAAAACGGAAATAAATGAAACACTTTGTGCCACATAAAACACAAACACACACACACGCACGCACGCTTATACATGAATGAAACTCACATGCTGAGATGCTTGGAAAAACACACAAGTACTGTACACACACAGACAGCCCCCCCCCAACCGCCCCCCACCCCCCCACCCCCATTCCTCTCGTCTCTGTCCATTGTGTGGTGCGCACGGTGGTTGTGTCTTCTGTGGATGTCTAGAAGCCATCTGGCTCTAACGGGTCGTCAGCCGTCCTGGGCCGGGCCCCTCTTATCGTGGTCCACGGCGGGGGGGGGGAAAGGTGATCATTAGGAACGTTTGATCCAAGAGGCTGAACGGCACGGACAACGTTGGAGACCGGCGAAGCCGCCCGTCCGCCGGAGCCGAGACCCAAACCCAGAGATCACAGGCCACTATCTGCCCCGTCTGTTCCTCCGTGTGACACGCGCCGTCTCCGTTTCTCCGCTCCCTCTCCGTCTTTCTCCTCTGTGGAGTTTGTGGGTTGGTGGTCTGATTGGACCTGGCTGTTGACAGACTAATGTGTGCGTGTCGGTGCCAGGTCCCACGTTCAGATCGCCTGGGCTGGAGAGTGGTTAGGGTGATCTCGGCTGTCCCCTTCACTCTTTCTGGGTTTTCTCGGTGGTAAACCGCGTTTCCTGCGTCCGCTTTTGTCTCGGAACAAGTACCGGTCAAACAGGCCTTTGTTTGTGGCCAGTGGCTCGGTACACCACAAAGCAGTCTGGCCTGGAACAAAGACGTGTGTGTGTGTGTGTGTGTGTGTGTGTGTGTGTATATGTGTGTGTGTGTGCATGTGTAGAAGAGAGAGTTGGGGCACGACCAGCTGGGACCCACCACGATGTGGTGAATACTGATGGAGAGAGAGAGGGCACACAGACACACACACACAGACACACACACACAGACACACACACAGACACACACACAGACACACACACAGACACACACACACAGACACACACACAGACACACACACAGACAAACATAGTCACTCACTGGATGGCTAATGGCGAGCTGGATCTCTGTCAACCTCCGTGGTCACCGTTGCCCAACCATGAATATACTAATGACATAAACATAACGGTAATCACATGACCTCTTTCAGTCACAGCACTCCTTCTCCCCCAACTCCATCTCCTTCCCCAGTGCAATCCTTCCAACACCCATAAACACTTATGAATATTGCCGGGGGGCCGTTATTAGCTTAAACACTTTGAAGGTGTGCCTGGAAGCCCGGGCAGCAGATAACTTTCCAATATGGCCGACCTGACGTCTCTTGTCCCCTTGCTTCTGTTCTGTCTCCGTCAATGCCTTGCTAATCCTATAATGACTCTGCTCCATTACCTAAATGACCAATGTGTGTAAGAGCCAGCCGGTTGTGAAGGTGGGAGGAGGAGACTCGACGGAGGTTTGTCAAGGACGCCGTGGTTCAGAGTCCGGTCTTCCGGTACGGTCAGAGCGGTGAAACGTTGGCCCGGGGAAGGACAGCTTCCAACGTTGCACACTTGTTACGTCTGGGGTTGGGCGGGGGCAAGGGGGGGCCGGTCTAGCCGGGACTGACACCAGTGAAAGGGGCGGTGGGGGTTAAGGGTTACGGGGGCGGGTGGCTGGGGGGGTTGGGAGGAGGCTGGGCTACAGGAGAACAATGAGAGGGTCCCGATCTGCATGTGCAAAGCGGCTGCGGGCTGGGACCGCGGGCTGCGGCGGCGCTCCAGACTAGACTGTTTCTAATCGTCCCACGAACACTGCTTTGTCTGGCTCCTTTTGTCTGCCAGGCTGGGTTAGTGGTGGACATACATGTGAAGGGAGCCTGTGGAACGACCCGTCCAGAGAACTAGGTCCCCTCTGCCGTCACGTCAGTACCTGGCCCTCGTGCTCTACGCCCGGATCACATTCTCAAGTGACGGACAGACGGACAGCTCTTTGTGCCGGCACCGTGGCGGACAGACGGACAGCTCTTTGTGCCAGCACCGTGACGGACAGATCTCTTCGGCTTGGTGCTGCAACGCGCTGCAATGGCCTTGAATCGGCTGTTTCCCTCATTTCTTTCCAGCTTTCTTCCTTTCATTTTTTCAATCTTTCTATTCTCTCTCTCTCTTTCGTTCCCTCTGTAAGTCCCTGCAGTCTTGGCCGTGAAATGGCAGAAGGTTTCAGCCCAGCTCCTCCTGGGCTGATCCTATTTCAAAGGGACCTGGACTTAGCTTTAGCTCGAGAGCTTCCAGGCAGCCTTTTGACAGGGTTGTCTTCTTTTTGATTTAATTAGAGAACTGGAGAACACCAGAGCCTTATTTTATAAGATCATTCCTCCGAGCTCTCACACATTCTATTTAAAATCTTCAAAACCATCAAACACCCTGTTAGGAAGTCTTTCCCCGCTTCCATGTCACCTTCTTTGAGCAGGAATCATTAAAGCGAGGGAGAACCAAAGAGTCCCCCTGGGGCCTTGGTGAGCTAGTGCACTGGAAAGGGAATAGATGGTCATTTGGGAAGCGCCCACAGTCAGGACGATTTAGCCAGGCCGTCTTCGCCTGTTATGGTGTCGTCAATAGGAATGGCCCAATGGTCAGGTTGAGCTCCAATCAATATGTCCTCTGTCTTCAGCCAGGGTATCAATTATCCTCTCACTTTTTTTGTGTGTCGGTGTGAGCGGGGAGGCTTCAGACGTCACCCCAGTCAGGTGATTGCATAGCAGGAGACAGAGTTTTTTTTTTACGCATATGCAAATGAACCCAGGGGGCCGGCATAAATGCAGTGTTGCGGCATCTTGGCGGCGACAATCTCTGTCGCAACTGTCGCCCCGGGCTGCCACCGGGAATGGCACCTTCACGCCACGCTACCCCGCCCTCTCGCCTCAAACGCCCCTTTGACAGACAAGGGCTAGGAGACGGGTAGGCCCGCACGCCACATGAGGCATTCTCCTGGCGTGTCCTTTTCTGTAGCAGGGACATTCATGTGTTTTCTCTGAAATCACTTTCTGAGGAGACGGCAGGTCGGCACGTGTTGCTGGGGGCAGTGTTGCGTATCGCCGTCCAAGTCGCGGCAGAATTCCACAACAAAGCCCGGTTGTAAATGAACGTTTTATGAGCAATGTGGGTCTTGCAGGTTTTATGCCATAAAAAAATAGAAATATATAACATTTATAGTTTGCTATAACCTACCGCCACTACATAATATAATGGCCTGGAGAAAAGAAACACAGGGCATTTTTTATAAGTGTGTGTGTGTGTATAAGAGGAACGTCAAAACGTGGGCAAATGGCCTTTTTATGATGGAAAAATTCCATAGTAGGTCAGAGCCCCTTGCAGGTGGCAGCAATTAACTGTAATTTTTGCAGATTGTAATGATCCATAATTTGCCAGCCCCCCCAGATCTCTTTTCCGTAACAAAAAAAGGTTCTGTGGAGCTACCTTTGATTGGATGCACATTTGGCTGTTGCATGTTGGTCTTTAAAGGACCACTCTTTGATTAAAAAAAGATCTACAGCCCCGCCACTTAAATCTATGGGATTGTATGAACCTATGGGTGAGGCCCGTTACGGTCAACGCAGTTGTAGATATCACGGAGCGTCTCTTTAAGTGGGATGGTTATGAGGGTGGGCGTGGAGACAAACACGTGAGGGCTCGCGGCATTCTTCTGTACCAGGCAACCGGCACCGGCAGGATTCTAACCCCACTCGTTGTCCCCCTCACCCTGGCCTCCGCCACCACACCGGGGGTACAGCCGGGCTCCGCTTCGCCCCCGCCGCCATTTTAGCAACTGCTAGATTTTCTAGCTGGCACGCCATCTGCGTTTACGGTTAAGTGTCTGCCTTATGGGGGGTAAAAAATAAGAAACCGAAGCAGAGAAGAAATGAAAGCAGAGGTGGAAGAGCAAAGCCACATTCGCAGAGCCCCGGGGGGAGGGGGGTTACTACTTTGCATTTCTCACTTCTCCTTTTTACTTTTCTTTCTTCCTTTTCACCTGACAGATTCACAAATAAATACACAAACCATGAAAGAATCAGAAATAGAATTCTAGTACATGCAATGGATTTCTGTAGTGCCACTTTTTGTCAGGTTTTTCTGACTGTCCAGACTGACCTTGCGATTTGTTGTCGGTGCTAATGTATCTGCATTAGATACATGTCCTACTGTGGCCCCTTTAATCCTCTAAACACGTCTATGGAGAACGTTTGAGTGTGTTTAACGAGATTACAAATGCATTGTCAGGCAAACCTCAGGTCATCGCGCAAGTACCGTTGAAAGTCAATTATTGTTTAAAATATTCCTAACCGCCTCCTCATCTGTGTAAACGGTGTGTTCTGCCTCAGACCGTGTTGCTGGTGTATAATCATGACTTCTTTGACACGCTGTTTCCTTTCATAATCCTCACTATATTGATCAAGCTGGTATAACCCGACCCGGGACCCTGCTTAAAAGTTATCACGTTCTCTTAATGATTGACGTCCCTGGCGTAGACGTCCGAATTGTTGGGTGATTTGATTTCTATGGATGGTTTCTTTCGCACAGTCAAATAATGCTCCTCTCCTTTCTCTCCCTCCCTCTCTGATTACCGCAGATAATGACGAGCCCAGCAGCTACACGTGTACGACCTGCAAGCAGCCATTCGGAAGCGCCTGGTTCCTGCTCCAACATGCCCAGAACAACCACGGCCTCCGCATCTACCTGGAGAGCGAGCCTGGCAGCCCCCTCACCCCTCGGGTAGCGGCCCTACCTGGGATGGGGGGCGACTGCACCTCCCAACCCCCCCTCCATGGCGTCCACCTGGCCGACGGGAGCCCCTACAGCCTGCTAAGGATGCCTGGTTCCGGGTCGGGCCGGGACGGGGCCGCCTCGGCGCCCCGCGATGGCCGTTATCTTCGGACCCCTCCGCTGTTCAGCCCGCCTCCCCGGCACCACCTGAGCCCGGACGACCTGGCTCTGGCCACCCACCACCCGAGCGCCTTTGAGAGAGTGATGCGTCTGAACTCCGTGCCCCTTGACCCTCCGCCCGCCATGGACTTCTCCAGAAGACTGCGTGAGTTGGCGGGCAATCCCACCGCGGCCTCACCGCCCCTATCACCCAACAGGCCTAGCCCCATCCAGCGGCTGCTCCAGCCCTTCCAGCCGGGCTCCAAGCCCCCCTTCTCTGCCACGCCTCCCCTCTCCACCTCCCAGTCACCATTGGCCGGGTCCCGCTCCACCCCCAACCCGGCGCAGCCCGCCACGCCGCTCAAGGCCAAGTCGTGCGAGTTCTGTGGGAAGTCCTTCAAGTTCCAGAGCAATCTGATCGTCCACCGGCGCAGCCACACCGGAGAGAAGCCGTACAAGTGTCACCTGTGCAACCACGCCTGCACCCAGGCCAGCAAGCTGAAGCGTCACATGAAGACCCACTCCCAGAAAAACTCGCTCAATGCCAAGTCAGAGGACGGCCTGTCCGTCACCAGCTCCCCTGAGCCGGGCACCAGTGACCTGCTGGGCAGCGCCACCAACGCACTCAAGTCCGTGGTGGCCAAGTTCAAGAGCGAGAACAACGGGTTGCTCGAGAATGGCGAGGAAGAGGAAGAAGACGAGGAGGACGATGAAGAGGACGAGGGAGAGGAGGAAGAGGAGGAGGAGGAGGAAGAGGAAGAAGGAGAGGAGGGCGAGGAAGAGATGGAGTCCGAGGAAAGCGGTAAGAATGACTATCGTTTCAGCCTGAGGTTAGAAGGGGCCCGGCACCACCAAAACAGTGAGGCCCTTCACCCCCACTCCCACCCCCACCGACGGAGCACCCCACAGGACCCTTGTGACGACGACTCAGTCCTCGAGTCGGACCGGGCTGACAAGATCTGTGGCACAACACCGACCTCCAACGGCCTGGGCGCTCTCTCCAACGAGGCCCTTGCCAGGAAGCTGCTGACAGGCAGCCCGGGCTCCCTCAGCCCCCTGGCCAAGCGAATCAAGGTGGAGAAAGACTTGGATCCCCCCACGCCCACCATCCCCAATACTGACAACGTCTATTCCCAGTGGCTGGCTGGCTATGCCGCATCTAGACAACTCAAGGACCCCTTCCTAAGCTTTGGAGGGGACTCCACCAGACAATCGCCCTTCGCCACGTCCTCCGAACACTCCTCAGAAAACGGCAGCCTGCGATACTCCACCCCTCCCGGGGAGCCGGATGGGGGCTGCGGTGCATCGGGCCGTAGCGGGACGGGCAGCGGCGCCAGCACACCCCACCTGTCGGGGAGCGGCGGCCGTCCGGGCTCCAAGGACGGCAGCCGGCGGAGCGACACGTGCGAGTTCTGCGGCAAGGTGTTCAAGAACTGCAGCAATCTGACGGTGCACCGGCGCAGCCACACCGGGGAGCGACCCTACCGGTGCGACCTGTGCAGCTACGCCTGTGCCCAGAGCTCCAAGCTCACGCGCCACATGAAGACCCATGGCCAGATGGGCAAGGACGTTTACAAGTGTGAAATCTGCCACATGCCTTTCAGTGTCTACAGCACCCTGGAGAAACACATGAAGAAGTGGCATAGCGATCGACCCATGCCGACAACCCCGGAAATCAAGATCGAGTAGAGGAGGTGGGGACGCCCCGCCCCCCCCGCGATTCGCTGGATACCGGCTAAGGGTGGGGGAGACTGTGACTGGCAAGGGTTTGATGCCAGTTAAGGACCCTGTGCCGTCGATAAAGATGAATGCATGATCCCTATTTGGGGCGATACTATTGCACCGGACGCAAAACATTTGAGCCTTTCTATTGTGCAATAATTTCCATGTTTTGTACTTTTTGTAACTGAACGGCATGCTCTGTGTGTTTTGGATACGTTGAGAAAATTGTCCTTGATTGGTTGGTTGTAACTGTGTTGCTGTTGGTTGGTAATTTTGATTTTTCACAAAACAAATTAGAAAGAAACCCCATGCTGCATCCACACTGTTTCACATATCATGTACAGTTCAGTGTTTGAAACGTGGTGACAGTAGTGTATTGTCCAAACCCTTGAGTACAAAAAGCAGGGTCACATTTAACAGGTCTTTCTAAAAGATTTTCTGTCCATACTGGGTTCCGATATGGATTGAGTTTGCCTAGGAAACGGTAGGCGCTTAGCAACAATGGTTTGTTTCTTTTAGAAGGTATATCGATGGTCAATTCTAAATTAGCTGTTATCGTTTGAAAAAACTAAAAAAAATAGTGCCTTGGAATATTTTACCCGCATTAGTTAATCCTCCTTTTTTGCTGTAAGCTCTGAGATTCAGCTACAAACGATAGCTACGTGTTTAACAGAAGAAAAGAAAACAGGTTCTTGCATCAAGTACCTGACTAATATGACATCGTCCTCTGTGACCTAGCGGGAACCAGTTGAGAAAAAGATATATATATCTGGTTAATTGTCTGCCTGACTCATTGTATGATATACTCCAGATTCTCATTCTGTTTACTGGCATGTTACGTGCTATTGGGAGATTGGGTGGGGTTCATACAGTACAATAGGGTTTTATTTGTGTTCTGTTTGGTACCGTACATATTCATTTAATAATGGGTTGGTATAACTCTGCACATGAAGCTCTTAATGTGTTAGAGATCTTTTTTTTTTTTGATGAAATGGTTTTTAAAAAAAAGTTTAGTAGCACAGAACTACGTTGACTATGTGTCCTTGTTGCTGGGATTTTCAGAGTGTCGGCCATGACAGTGTGTTGCCATGGCGGCTGGGCACCTGAAGACAGAGTTTTTTTGTTTTGACAAGCCAGGCTGATATGGAATAGGGGAAGGCGGTGGGGATGGCGGTGGGGGGGTGTTTCACCCCAATTCAGATTTCTTACATTCATTATAAGCTCTTTAATAAGCTAATTTTCTTACTCCCCCCTGAAATTATACTATAACAGTCATCTAAAAAGCTGAATGGTCGCCCTAAAATTATTGACATTGGAAATAATCACAACAAGGTAATTCAGTACTCAAAGCATTTGAGATTTCTTCTTTCAGTCCAGTTAGTCCCTCGCTAGATTTGTGAGTAAATTGAACTTTTCACATTGTTTTGTGCTCCTTGAATTGGCACGTTAGACTTCATCGTTGTTGATTTCCTTTTAATAACTCGCACCACCCCCCTGTTCCAATGTTCTTGATATAGCACTTGTCACTCTGCCTTGGACTCTGTATCTGTCTCTCTAATCGGAGGTACAGTCGGTTGAGTATAAAATAATACGAACTGGGACTTTTTCCAGGACAAAATATGTGCACTGTTCAATTTTCCCAGTTTACAGATGGACACTCAAGGGAAAACTTTGCTCTGATGCTGACAGATTGACGTGGTGTCATTGCTTCATGCAGATAAGGGTGAAATGAGAAACCGTCGCCAGCCATTTTGTGTCCTGGGGGACCTCTTTGGATCCTCTGGGTAATAGAGTTACAATGCAGGAACCGCCATACTCTCCTGCTTGAGAGCAGAAAGTAAGACATACATTGCTGTTCAAATGAGGCAATACTTTTTTTTCTACTATTACACATTTTATAAAACAAGAATAAATTAAATGTTTTTTTTTAAGTAACACTTCAATATCTTTAGGGGAGAATATTTAAGTTTGTTTAGATTTTTGTTTCTCGTGATCTTGGTGGTTATGCTCAATATTTGATCACTATATTATGTATATAAAATGAACATGACTGTCATCGTTTTGCCTTTTTGCTACACACAGGTCTTCAGGTTGAACAAAATTTGCATCGGGTAGAGATTTTATGATTATAAATAAAAATACTGTATAGAGAGAACTTAAAAAAAACATAGGAAAACGCACACTCACATCAATTCCGATATGCTAAAATACACATTTACGCTCTACTTTTTCCTGTATTTAGAATGGTATTTGAAATTAATGTTCACTTATAGCGTAGGCACTTCTAGCATTTATGTTCAAGCCTGTATTTTTAACTGTTTGCTTGTTCTCTTTGAAAAGTTTCAAAGTACCCTTTTCAGTAGTTGAAAAAAAATCGCCCAACAAGCTGCCAGCGTATATTTTCCTAATTTGGCAGGATAAAACTATGATAGTGTGAATAATTTGTATGCTTGAACAAAACAATAAGTATGTTTTTAAAAATGAAACAGTTGTGGCATTCTATGGATACGAGAAGCCATGTAATGGTCTTTTCTAGCAGTCCCGTCGGAATGTGCCACAACACGGTTGAACAGGTGGTTGTATATATCTTTTTAGTTTAGTTTTTTATTTCCATCTCCTGCCATTTTATATGCAGTAATACAAGCTGTTGTTGGGTTTTCGTAGTGTACTACTTTTTACTGTCCTTTTGCCTCTGTCACCTGATCACATTCCAGTCATAATAACGAATGAAGAGCTATTCTAGTCATTATGCAGTCAATCGATATTGGACTAATGTCAGTCTGGAAATCAATTTAGCAGTTTTTCATTTTCTTTTGTTTATTTTTTTCATGGTGCTTTTATTGATTTTTAAAGTTGTAAATCTCATATGCAAAGCATATTTTGAATGGAAATCATTGGGGCGGGGGAAAATGTAAAGCCTGGTTGAGCTGGTTAAGTAAAGTAGGCTGTACGCATTTTGTGTAAATGGCAATGGTACATTGGTACATATTTGTTTTCAACCTTTTGTTTCTATGTCTGTTCTAAAACGCTGTTTATTCTGAACTGAACTTGAACTTGACCTCCAGCAGTGGATGTCTATATTTATTATGATTATACACAGCTTTGTTCAAAACAGAGTCACACACCACAACGAATCAATACATTTTCTTTCTCATCTGATTCCTTTTCTTTTTCTCCAAAATGACCAAAGGTCATTGACCACAACATTCAGTTTCTTGGAATTCTTGTCTCTTCTGTTGAGTTCTTGTTCTTTTGGAGATTATATTTTCAACAACCATTGTCTTCATTACTCAACACTCAGCCATTTTGTCTTGAGAAAATGAAAAATAAAAAGTATTACATAAATATTCCAAGTGGTTTGCTTGATTTCCTTGCTGTTGTTCATTTCACTACTTCAGTTTTGTGTGCGCACATGCAGACATCACAAACACTACGCAATCACAGATCGTATTCAACTACAGCGCATGTTTTTCTTAGTATGTCATCACCACTCTATGTGTGTGTGTGTGTGTGTGTGTGTGTGTGTGTGTGTGTGTGTCCGCCAGGTGTGTTTGCCCGGCAGAACTTGAGTTGTTGTCAGACTGGGTGGAAGTTCACCTCTTATCTCCTGTATCTGGCCTGGCCGGTCATTGGGGTCTATACCTCCCAATATATATTCCCTCTCTTTGTCCCTCCTCGCTCTATATCTCAATCCCTCCCACTTTCGCCCTCCTTCACTCTCTTATCTTTAATCACTGTCCCTTGTCTCCTATATCCTCCCCTCCCTCGTGTCCGATCTCCCTCTCCTGTCTCCGATCTCTTTCTTCTCTCCTATCTACTCTTGTCTCCTTTCCTCATATCCTCCCTCACTCTATCCCTGTCCTTGTTTCGGCTCGTCTTTTGTTTTTTCCACGACTGGAAGGGCCAACGTGACAGGCTAATCGTTCTCCCCGTCTGATCCTGTGCTGTTTGTCGAGCGGGGCCAGATTAAAGTCCACAGATAGAGGTTCCTGCTCTGGTGTTGACAGTTAAGATAAAGCCTAGTCCTGAGGAAGTCTAGGTGCGGGGTACCGGGTGTTGGAGGAAGAAGCCGCCGTGTGTGTGTGTGTGAGTGTGAGTGTGTGTGTGTGTGTGTGTGTGTGTGTGTGTGTGCGCTAGCTTGGCGAGGGTAGGGGTTACCCCCATATCCACCATATCCTGAAGTTCAGTGTCAGTTGAGAGACCCTCACACATCCTGTCACCCAACAGATGACATGACTTTGTCCAAAATGTCTTTAGCTTGAAATGGCAACTGTTTCTTTTTAATTGACTTTACTTCAGATGTATCCGGGCTCAGTCGGACGGGACATGGTGCGCTTTCCCACAATGTCCCATCTTCATCGGCCTCCCTCTCCTTCCAATGTTTAAAGTAAAAAAATCCCAGGAGCGAATAAACTAAACGATCAAAATATTTACAGAGGATTTGTGAAAACGAAAAAAAAGAAGTGGAGTAAAGCTGTAAATAGTAAATGTTGGTGTTTTTATCATTCTGTATTTCGTTTTCCTTAAATTGTTGATGGTATTGCCATGGGAATCACAAACCACTAGTGGATCAAAAATATTATTTCCCAAACTGCCTTGAAAACTCAAAAAAGTGTCTTCATTCTTTATTTTGTCTCTGCCTTCCTTCACCTTTCTCTTTCTATCTTTCCCTCCCCTTCTCTCTTTCCACTTATGTCTGTCTGTCTGATCCTCTCTACTTCGCTCTCCCTGTTTTGACTTGTCTGGGGGAGTATAAAGCAGAAGGCCTCACAGGCATTAATGGGGAAACCCCTGTGTAGTAGAGTCATATTGAATCAATGACTCTAATCCTGTCTGTCTTCTACTGCCATTTCTCTCTGTTTCTTCTCTTTCTCTCTTTCTGTCTCTCATCTGAGAGTAGAGGGGAGTATCGTAGCCTGAAGAGAAGAGGAGAGGCTGAATGCAGCTGCAGACCGAAGAGGAGTGAAGAGAGGGCTCAGGGTTCTTGGAACAATCTAGAAGCACTAATCACCCTGGACAGCTGACATACAGAGAAAGAGAGAGAGAGAGAGACAAAGAGAGAGAGAGAGAGACACACATACACACACACATACTTGAGGGGGTTGTAATAGGTGATGGGAGAGGAGAGGCCAGAAGAGCTCTGCCCAGACAAGAGCATTGGTCTGGGGGAACAAGAAAACAGAGTCTGTGTTTTGTCTAGAGGCAACAAGGCCCAGAGGCTGAAGGAGAGGGAGTGTTTGGTGTGCTCTCGCAAACATACACACTTACAGAGGGCACACACACACACACACACACACACACACACACAAGAGAGCAGAAATGCAGGCTTCTTTGAGAACACATGGGGATATCCAGCACAGGCGCACACACCCAATCCAACACACATGCATGTTTGAAGGCAAACAAACACACAGGCACGCACACACACACGCACACACACACACACACACACACACATACACACACACACACGTGTGCAGACACAGAGAGTTGGTGAATGTGACCTTTTCCCAAAAGCCTGTTTCGTTCCTGCCCTGCTTCCCTCCCTCGCTCCTCATGTGAAGATGGAAGAGGTCAAAGGTTAGGTTTTTGGGGGGCTCTAGATTAGGTTTCACATGACTGAACACCTTTGTTGGACCAGGCCGCCAGAGAGGAAACGTCCAGGAGGTTTGCCATGTCTGTCTCGGGGGGGGGTGGGGGGGGGTGGGGGGAGTGTTCGGGAGTGTAAGGGAGAGAGAACTTGATAGAAACCAACTCCCCCCCTCGTCTGGACGTGTGGCTTCTGTGTGGGTCTGTGGCCAGCCAGGCAGCCAAGGAAACATGGCCGCCAGCCTTGTCCCCTCATGACCACACAGCAAGAAGAAAGACGTCGCCAGAAAGCAAAGCAGAGCGCAGATCCCCACCCGCCCCCCACCTCCCCCTCAACCACGACCCCATCATTAGACACGTGAGCACTGGAGGCCGTGAGACAATGCCCGGGTAAAGCCCGTCGTGCCGGTTGCTTAGCGAGTGCCACTTCCTCCCGAGGCGCCTCGTGTGAGGTGGACCAAGGACCTCCACACCGCCGGCGCGTGAACCCGCCCTCTCGGAGATTCTGGTCAGTCGTCAGCCTGGGCAAATTCATCTGGCCAATGGCGACGCTTCAGGCTTAAGTGGGTGCCTGACAAGGTTTCCACGCGCTGCACCTTCCCGCGTTGCAAATAACTCCACGGCCCATATTGTCCCCTTCTGCCGATCCAGGTCTAGGGGACCGGACAAAGGTAATGCCTAATATAGGGATGAGGGAACAATTTGGGTCGCTGACAATGCGTGTTGAACAAAATCCCATCTCGACAGCCGAAAGATGATTCAGCGTTCAATGATTATCAAAGAGACGGCTTTGAACATGGCCGACAGTTCAAACACCTTGAGTCACAGCGGTGGATCGGGCAGTTGACTACGTCCAGATAAGGGTTCAACTTTGACCCCGTCTGTAGTTATCATTCGGTGGAACGGCAATGGCTGTCCCGTTCCCGACAGGACTGCACACGTTATTCTATGGGTCATAGTTTAATGTGTTATGACCCGGTGTCAGTTTGACCCTGTGGACATTCAACAGACAGTCTCAACAGTCAGTGTGTGCTGGGAAATATGGGCGGGGTTTTCCTGAACGGGATGGACGGGTTGGTTCATTTGTCGGAGACAGAATACGTACATGCAATCGTTACTTTAATGCTTCAGTCAAAGAATGTCATGGTCAACGTTTTTACTTGTAACATCTGAATGAGCTGTGTCGTACAAAATAAATACATAAGTGATTGGCTCTTCTTTAACCAATCAATGAAACTCATTGAGACATTTGAACATGTGTTCTGGCTATGGACCAATCAGTCAGTTTGCCGAACAAATCAGAAAGGTCAGAATGAGTTTGCACTCTGGAAATCCTCAGGGATGTTTTTAGATCCAGACTCATGGTGGAGAAAACACAAACATCAGTGGCTTAACATTTGGTTGTAGCAAGCAGTTGAGTAGCCAGGCAGTTGATTCACTCTTTCAAGGAAACAGGGGTAGGGTAGATTCCAGCACCTGCCCATCCCCCCCCCACCCCCCTACAGAAACAAGGAAATGAATCTGGCCTTGAACTGTGGGGCATGGATCTCAATGTGGCCCAACTAGCCCACCTTCCTGTTGAGCACATTCACACCTGCCTTTTGTGTTTATCTGTGTGTGAGTCTGTCTGAATCGGTCTCCCTATCTGTCTGTCTGTCTCTGCTGTGTACAGTACAGTAATAAACAATAGGGCGCCACTTTACAACTCCGTCATTAAAAGGCCAAAGTCTATTTCCAGCTTAGGACACTAACTGACCTTTCAACATTTCACTTCAGATACACAATTTCCTGTTGCCTGACCATGTGACCCTAGTTTAGCCTGGCCTGGTCAGTGAAACGTCTAAATGGGCCAGACAAAATCGAATGTTGAATGCTTTTTTTGTCAAAAGTCACAAGGAAACTGGTCTCTCAGTGGTTCTTGGTCAGGAGCCCTCATCTGTTCCGTCACATTCCGGCTCCACAATGTATACATTAAATATATATGTTTTGGTGTGTGAGTGTGTGTGTGTGTGTGTGTGTGTGTGTGTGTGGGTGTGTGAGAGAGGGCATAGTTTTCTGTCCATGTGTGTGTCTGAGCGCGACTTGACGTGTGTGTGTGTGTGTGTGTGTGTGTGTGTGTGTGTGTCTGCAAGAGTAGGCGTGTGTGTGCGGGTTTGGGTTTGTTCCCTGAGCTGGCCCAGCTGCTCACGGGGTGACAGAGGGTGACAGAGGGTGAGGTGTAGAGGGGTGAGAAGGGTGAAAGGGTTTTCAGGGGGGGTGGTGAGAGGGTGGAATGGTCACATGCTTGACCTGCCGGCCTTATTACATACAGCACATACTGTTCACTTTCTATTCAGTCTGGTTGTGTATGTGTGGATGGGGGGTGGGTCCGTGCGTGTCACAGCATGTCTCTGCTTAACATACATTTATCTTTGTGTATGTGTGTGTGTGTGTGTGTGTGTGTGTGTGT
>JACXGJ010009454.1:0-24250 GCA_016801105.1 Esox niger
GAGGCGCTGACTGGCGCTTCTGGGCAGAGCGGGGCGCTGGCTGGCGCTTCTGGGCCAGGAGTTCCCTAGCGCGCTCCCACGCCCTGAATGCCAGTTCCATGACGTCGCCAACGCTCCCGTATAGCACCCCCCCAAAAAGTTCTTGGGGCTGCCAATTCGCCGTTCTGTTTGCCTTGTCCATGCGGTGGTTTATTCTGTCCACAACATGGCAAATATCTATCTGTATGTATTCACATGGTAAATATGTGTCTGTATGTATTCACTTGGTAAATATCTGTCGGTATGTATTCACATGGTAAATATCTGTCTGTATGTATTCACATGGTAAATATCTGTCTGTATGTATTCACATGGTAAATATCTGTTTGTATGTATTCACATGGTAAATATCTGTCTGTATGTATTCACTTGGTAAATATCTGACAGTATGTGTCTGTATGTGTGGACATGGTAAATGCGGTACAACAAAGTGGACATGGTTTTCGTACCCATCTTTTGAACTATTCTCCAAACATCAACAATTTCCACAGCTTGATATGAGTTTTCAAATGTTGTCCTCCAGATTGAAGAATGATCACAGGTATGTGGTAAGTGAATAGCATCTGGTAATTACTAGACAGCTCCAGCTAAGATAATAACAAGCATTCAATACTTAGCTAACTAGATGCCTGCATTTCTGCATTGCTTGGTTGATGGACTTACAGACTAGACAGGGAGCTTTGGTTAAAACTGTACAAAAATATACACAAATTCTGATCACATCAGAAAATGAATGTCTGAATGGTTAATTTTTCCCTGTTCCTCTTGTTTTGGTTTGAAGGGCAAAAGTTGCAAATGGGGTTAGGGTTGACATTTGGGTTAGGGATAGGCATTGGAATTAAGTGTAAATGTTAGGGTGTGGTATTGTTGGTTAAGTTTAAGTTTGGAATTTAAGCGTTAATGTTAGGGTTAGGGTAAGTCTTTGCTGGTTAAATTCAGGGTTGGGTTAGGGTTAGGGTTAGGCATTGCTGGTTAAGTTTAGGGTTGGAATTAAGCATTAATGTTAGGGTTAGGGTAAGTCATTTCTGGTTACGTTCAGTGTTGGAATTAAGCATTAATGTTAGGGTTAGGGTACGGCATCGCTGGTTAAGTTTAGGTTTGGAATTAAGCATTAATGTTAGGGTGTGGGTAAGGCATTGCTGGTTAAGTTCAGGGTTGGAATTAGGCATTCATGTTAGGGTTAGGGTAAGGCATTGCTGGTTTAGTTTAGGACTGGAAGTCAGCATTAATGCTAGGGTTAGGGTAAGGCATTGCAGGTTAAGTTGAGGGTTGGAATTAAGCATTAATGTTAAAGTTAGGGTAAGGCATTGCAGGTTTATTGCTGGATGTGTGTGTATATACTTGGGGGATTGATAAATAGAATTGATGTCTTCCTGTCAGTGAGGTACTAACATTTGCTGGGAAGTCCTCCTCTGGGTCAACCATCCTCTCCAACCTCCACATCTTTTTCTTCTGTATGAATGTCCTCTAGATAATCTTTGGCTTGTTAGTCACAGTTTTGACTTTTAGAGCTGTTTCCTGTTGCATTCCTACCTACTGTTCTCATAAATTTTTCTAATTTCATCTACAATGGAAAGTATGTATTCCCTGTAATGACATATAAACACAGATTAAAAGGGCAAGTGGAGCTGCAACCAAATGTTTCTCCAGTTGGGGCCAGTATAGCATCAAATAACAGCCTGATCCGATTGGATTAAAATACAATACATCAACCAATTTCTCAAAAATAGCAAAATGTTCACAAACACATCTGTAAATCTATTATTTGCATTTAACATACAAGAATAAAAGGCACCCCAGTAACAGCACCTGCCAAAATTTAACTAATTTCACAAGCCAGCTTTGTCTAACTGCAAACAGGGCCACCACAGAAGGTGATAAAATTTATTCTTAAAGAAGTAAAGAAGCTCATAAAGATAAGGCCATTAAGTCGTTTCAATTTCTATTCAGGTTTCAATAAAACAAAAAAAATCTATTCATCCCTTAATACAAATATTGGTAGTTGACGTGTCCCCAAAGCATATTAAAGCAAATATTATTCATGCACACAAATATAATCCAAAATGTCTTTAACAAGTTGTGTTAAGAGAATAACATTTTAAAAAGAGGCTGGTGTGTGTGGGAGGCCATTGAACATTGCTTTGGCAGTCACCAAAACACATTAACTATCTCCCTATAGCACTCAGTAATATATACGGTACCCCCCACAAACCCTAGCAGTGAGACTCTCTCTTTCGCTTTCATTCTCTCGCACCCTCCTCCTACTGACAGAAAAAACATTCCCTCCAGACATTTGGCATAAACCAAAGAGTGGGAATGTATGCATCAGTTGTAATTGCTGAATTATGGATTTCTCTTCCTTGCCGTTGATTTTGCTCTCTCCCAGTTCCCTAGTGCACACATATCAAAGAGGTTTATTTGTCTGATTTTGCTGAAAACTACAGTTAATGTCTGGCCCTTCTGAACACACTATAATTGAGTGTCTTCTAAAATTCTTAATAATTGATCAAGTGAACAGTCTGGGATTTTGGCCATAGATAATGTGGGAATGTAGTATGGTCCTTTGAGGGTTTGATGAAAAAATGGAAAGCATTGCAAGATTACATTTAATGAAAGTGTCTTAAAACATCTTCCTTCCTCTAAATTTGCTATTTGAACTAAATTAACACAAATAATTGCTTTAAAATAGGAATTATTTAGCCGTTAGATGCAGCATTTAAGAACCAGGCATCCATTACTGCTACTGTGCATAAAACGAATTGTAAAAAAACAACAAGAACTTGGCAAAACAAGTCATCCAACAATGTTTTTCAGGGGTTTGCTTCGCAATGTCATATACAGTGGGGAGAACAAGTATTTGATACACTGCTGATTTTGCAGGTTTTCTTATTTACAAAGCATGTGGAGGTGGGTAATTTTTATCATAGGAGGTGGGTAATTTTTGTATCATCACTTAAAAACAATACAGAAAATCACATTGTATGATTTTTAAATCATTAATTTGCATTTTATTGCATGACATAAATATTTGATACATCAGAAAAGCAGAACTTAATATTTGGTAAAGAAACCTTTGCTTTTAATTACCTAGATCATACGTTTCCTGTAGTTCTTGACCAGGTTTGCACACACTGAAGCAGGGATTTTGGCCCACTCCTCCATAGAGACCTTCTCAAGATCTTTCAGGTTTCGGGGCTGTTGCTAGGCATTACAGACTTTCAGCTCCCTCCAAAGATTTTCTATTGGGTTCAGGTCTGGAGACTGGCTAGGCCAGAAGCTTCTTACGGAGCCACTCCTTAGTTGCCCTGGCTGTGTGTGTCGGGTCCTTGTCATGCTGGAAGACCCAGCCACGACCCATCTTCAATGCTCTTACTGAAGGAAGGAGGTTGTTGGCCAAGATCTCGCGATACTTGGCCCCATCCATCCTCCACTCAATACGGTGCAGTCGTCCTGTCCTCTTTGCAGAAAAGCATCCCCAAAGAATGATGTTTCCACTTCCATGCTTCAAAGTTGGGATGGTGTTCTTAGGGTTGTACTCATCCTTCTTCTTCCTCCAAACAATATGAGTGGAGTTTAGACCATAAAGCTCTATTTTTGTCTCATCAGACCACATGACCTTCTCCCATTCATTCTCTGGATCATCCAGATGGTCATTGGCAAACTTCAGATGGGCCTAGACATGCGCTGGCTTGAGCAGGGGGACCTTGCGTGCGCTGCAGGATTATAGTCCATGATGGTGTTGTGGGTTACTAATGGTTTTCTTTCTGTGGTCACAGCTTTCTTCAGGTAATTGACCAGGTTCTGCCGTGTAGTTCTGGGCTGATCCTTCACCTTCCTCATGATCATTGATGCCCCATAAGGTGAGATTGTGCATGGAGCCCCAGACTGAGGGAGATTGACCGACATCTTGAACATATTCCATTTTCTAATAATTGCACCACCAGTTGCTGCCTTTTCACCAAGCTGCTTGCATATTGTCCTGTAACCCATCTCTGCCTTGTGCAGGTCTACATTTTTATCCTTGATGTCCTTATGAGGTCTTGGTCATTGTGGAGAGGTTGGGGTCTGTTTGATTGAGTGTGCGGACAGGTGTCTTTTATGCAGGTAACGAGTTCAAACAGTGGCAGTTAATATAGGTAAAGAGTGGAGAACAGGAGGGCTTCTTAAAGAAAAACTAATAGGCCTGTGAGAGCCAGAATTCTTATTGGTTGGTAGGTGATCAAATACTTATTTCATGCAATAAATGGCAAATTAATTATTAAAAAAATCATACCATGTGATTTTCTGGATTTTTGTTTTAGATTCCGTCTCTCACAGTTTACAGACCTCAACATGCTTTGTAAGTTGGAAAACCTGCAAAATCAGCAGTGTATCAAATACTTGTTCTCCCCACTGTGTACAGAGCCTTGGCAACTGCTGGCAGGATGGGTAAGGAGCAACAAAGGCTAAGAGAAAAGGTCATTGTTGTTTATCATCTTGATCGTATATTTAATCTGTACACCCTGAAATACCTTTAACTGAGGTCAAACAAAAAAACATTGTCTCTTACATTTTTCAAACAAATTGTGATTGAGAAATACATATTCTCCTCAAAAACATGTGGGCACATATATTGGCACCGTTGCATTACAGACATTGTGCAATCAATCAATCAAATGTATTTTCTAAAGCCCTTTTTACATCAGCAGTTCTCACAAAGTGCTTTCACAAAACACCTGGTTATCAAACCTCAAGGAGCAAACAACAGTAGTGTTGAACTTCAGTGGCTAGAAAAAACTCCATAAGAAGGCAGAAATGTAAGAAGAAACCTAGAGAGGAATCAGGCTTTGAGAGGAGACCAGTCCTCTATTGGCTGTGCCGGGTGAACATATTGAGAGTGCAAATTGTAAAAGTTAATCGATGCATTGAGTCTTTTTAAACCTAGTCCAGTTTGGCGTCATGACCAGATGGACAAGGACAGGGACAGACAAGGACAAGCAGCAATATGCTGCGTGCTTGGGATCAAAAAAAGGATTCTAGATCTGGCATTTAAGTAATAAAAATTATGAAGATCTTACAGTAATGAGTGCATTTTCTGTAGTTGTCCAAAAGGGCATCAAGCCCACAACTCTGGCCTCAACCCAAGTACAGCCCAAGGGACTGGCTCTACCAACTCAAGTACAGCCCAAGGGATTGGCTCCACCAACCCAAGTACAGCCCAAGGGACTGGCTCTACCAACTCAAGTACAGCCCAAGGGACTGGCTCTACCAACCCAAGTACAGCCCAATGGACTGGCTCTACCAACCCGAGTACAGCCCAAGGGTCTGGCTCTACCAACCCAAGTACAGCCCAAGGTTCTGGCTCTACCAATTGAATTAACACAAGTAAACAAGTGCAACTCTCTACCCTCAACTCACCTTCTCACACTGTCTGTACCAGGCACAGAGAATCACCGTCCTCAGACCTTTTAATTCAGCAACTTGGGAGAATGCAGCTGTTTAGTGCAGTCACATGGTCACATCTCAACCAATAAGAGAGGCCCAAAATGGAAGCCTCATTCCCATAAATGTCATTATTTATTGTTTCACTTTAAGTTCCTGGCAACAATATCTCAGAAAACAAGGCGTGTTACCAGAAATTTGCAGACCGCAATAACAACTCATTCAAATACAGGAATTTCTGATAGAAATCTATTCTATAGCTCCTCACAACTAATTGGTACTGGTTTGATCACCTGCTTCTCGTTAATCTGCCTTTAATCGTAAAATTTTAAACATCTCTGCCCAGTTGATGACCTGGCTTTCTGTCTTCCTTGTTCTCCTCCTCCATCTTCTCCCTTTCCAGAAACATCTCCAATGTCTGCTTCTTAATGGCCTCAATAGGCCATTATACTTGCAATCTGGCTTTTGTCATTGTAAATGTTCTCTTGATGAATCCACTTTTTCTCTCACTACAACTGCTCCCTGTGCTTTTTTACAACTTCAAATATCTTTAAGACAGTTTTGTCATGTTTATGTAACTTCTTCATCTTTGTCATAACCTTTTTACCCCTCTATGTCTTCCTCTCTCCTGCTCATAATCACTCCACATTGGTGTGTTTCCTTTTCATCGTTTGTACACTCATTTCTACAAATAATTTTATTTAACCTATATTTTTAAAGGCAGGTCAGTTAAGAACAAATTCTTATTTACAAGTATGGCTTGGTGGGAGGAAAAAAGGCCTCCTGTAGGGATTAGATACAAAGTACAGAAAACACAGAAGAAAAAACAAAGTACCAACAAGTGAGAAACCAGAAAAACACCAATGAACTACAAAACAACTAACAAGAAACATTAAAGCCATCATATCAGAAACAACACTAAATTATGAAGCAACTATCAGGAAACATTAAAACCATCACATTAGAAACTTCGTTAAACTATGAAGCAACTATCAGGAAACATTAAAAATAGCACATAAGAAACGACACATTACTATGAAGCAACTATCAGGAAACATTAAAAGTAGTACATTAGAAACAACACTAAAACTACAAGGAGAAATGCAGACAGCAGAGCATGACAACAGCACATGATCAAAACATACATAACAAAGAGTTGTGGCATCAGGCAGTACAAAAACAATACACCAGAAGTCAAACATGTCTGGAGACCAACATCTGCACAGGAGTACAGTAAGCAACTATTGTATGATTGAGCGTACAGCTGATCTACCCAAAGGAGTTGGGAGACCAAGCAACCATCTCCGACAAGGGAGTAAACAAACTGTCAACATTGTTTAATTGAACCTATTTCAATGTCTTATGTCAGGTGGCTTCCCTCTTCCAGAACACCTGTCCCTTAATAGGTGGAATCACAGGTGGAGTCACGCTATCTGACAGGAAACAACCACATCACCGAAGATAGAGTCCTTATACTTGTATAGTGGCCTCGATCTCTTTGTTTCAAAATGGTTGTCATTGCGATCGTTTCTCAAAAATGTACTTTGGCAGTTGTATTGTTGTTTACCTCTGACCGTATTTATGACAAAGTACTGCCTCTGGCACCTTATTGCTCAGATACACACATACATGATGCTCTAATCCTGTGTGATTAAACAAGAAATTATTATAATGGCAACAGCAATTACGGCAAAGCTGGAAATTACAGTGTCCTACTACATAATATTCTTTTTGCATAGACCCACTATCTGATACCTGTAGCAGACAATGTAACACCAGAACACGTAGTGGTTGTTGTGATAGACCGTGCAGCCCAGAACACAAGGTTCTGAGTTCGACCGCAGGGGATGAGCTCACACTGTGGTACAGGACAAGGTCAAGTTGTTGGTTTAATGACCTCACAGAGATGGTATCTCATAGGGAATGGCGTCTTGTTTGCTTGCAAGGTTTAGCTACCTGGTTATTACTGACAAAGAAAGGCTTCTCTATGTTTTCACAGAGTGGCTTGTGAATGTAAACCCAAGTCACTGTGACTGATGTGAGTATTGTATAATCTTTTCATTTACTGGGTAGACTTGCTTTGTAATAAACAAGCACCAAACCAGGATTATGTGTTATTTTATTTTCCAGTAAGCGGATCTGAATTTGTGAATATCCACTTTGTGAATTGCTGAGCTTATTTGGATCTAAGTCTAAATATCAAATACCTGTCCAATGATAGGCTTTACAGGAAATTATGTTCAGACCTGTCAAAATGTTGTCTTGAATAATTCAAAGTTAAATTTAGGGAGACCTCCAGCAATTCATCAGAAAGACATGCCCATTTCTGAAAGCTCTATTCATATAAGTGACAGCAGGAACATTATGTAGATGTGCTGATAGTAATAGAAGTGGGTTAGTTAGGTAAGCGTGAACCACAGCATGTCTTCTGTTCATTACGAATTAACTTCATAACTGTGTTTGGCTTGTTAGTATATTGGGGACGATCAACCATGGTTAAATCAAACTGGGATGTGGGATGTCGGGGGGTTACAATTTAGCTGCTGACCTTTACAGTAAATCAATGCATACATCCATCATCATATCTGTATAAGGGCAATTATGCTGTCTCTTCTAGGACAGGTGTCAAACCATTGGCATATTGTGGTTACGCCAACCCCCCAACCCCCCCCCCCCGGAGAAATAAACGTATGAAATGATATGAATGTATGTGAAGCTGATCCTGCCATATGTTAACCTACCAGCTGACACCTCAGAATAGAAACCAACAATATTACATAAAAATACTATGGAATCTTACCGCGGACCTGGGTTCAACCGCACCTCCTGCATCCAGTATAGTTGTGACACTGTGTCAAACCCATTTCATGGAATGTTGCATGTTATCACTCCTAGCCTGTACTTGATTTATTCATCATTAAGGTCGCTAATTATTCAGGAACTACACCGCATCCTTTTTGTCTATATCTTAATTGGACACAGATTTTAAGAAAAAACTACAGCGAGCCATTAGACCCTCAGTGAAATGTTTGACACCCTGGTTTTTCTCATTTTTTAATCATCTTTTTCACATGATTAAAAAGAGGATGATACAATGAACCATTTGCTGTCTATCAATATATCAGATTAATAAAATTGACCTAAAAGGCAACTTTGTCTGTGTTCAAACCAAATGTATATGTATTTAATTTGCTAGAAAACTGATATGATCGGTCAAAACACTCACTACTGAATCAGAATTGGGATGCCTGGTAATATGTAGCCATTTGAGAAAAATGAATCAATACAAAATCAGCAGCCTAGGACTGAGGCTAAAGAGCGGGGAGATAGCTTAGTCTAAACAATTGTTCCAGTGTCACAAACTTATGATGAAGATATTGAACAAAGATAATACATAGCCTATGAGCTTGTACCAAAAGCTTTTTCTCATATAATTTTTTGGGGAAACTGTGTTGCTCAGTACGGTTAAGATATTTTTGAAGCCTTACAATGTGCAATCCATATTCATTTAGGCAGCATCGCCTATGAACTCCATCTCCACAAAAGACCCCTCAAAGATTTATGATATGCTGCCTAAGAGCAAGAGGACAATTATTCTCTAGCCTGATAAGGCCAAAATCTAAATGTAAACATCAATTCCATAGTGGTGGCCTCATCAGGTGTTGGGGATGCTTCTCAGCAGCAAGGACTGAGTGACTAGTCAGGTTTGGGGGAAGGATGAAGGGAGGAAAATACAGAATGGTCCTTGAAGAAAATGTTATACAATTATGAGTGAAGACATCAGGCAAGGGCATTAATTCTTTCTGCATGGCAAAAACCCAAAGCACACAGCCACAGACAACTCTGGAGGGGTTTTGTCTGTGAAGGTCATTGAGTGACTCGGCTAAAGCCTGGAATTGAACCCTATCGAACATCTGGGGGGACTTGAAGATCGCAGTTCACCGACACTCCCCATTCAATCTGACAGTTTGAGTGGATCTAAAAGGAAGAATGGAAGAACAGTCCAAATCCAAGTATGCAATTCTCAGAGAAATACCCAAGACTCAAGATTATGATCACTGCCAAGTATTTACAAAGTACTGAAAAAAGTCGGAATCCATACGACTATGAGATAGTTATCCTTTTTACTTTTAAATTCTTTGAAAAAAATTTGCACCAAATTAAAAAAAAATGTTATCACTTAAAAATTATCGTGTAAGTGTACAAACTGAAAAAAATTCATTTTAACAATCATGAGTGAAGTCTGTAACACAACAAACTGTGAGGAAAGTGAAGTGGTCTGAATCTCAAGACAGTACCTAGTTGTTTACTTCATGTTTGCAATGATCCACAACAAAACAAGAGTTTGGAATCCAGTTGTGGAGGAAAGTTTATTCCAAAACAAAGGGCAAGGCACAAATCATAGTTATGGGGCAGGCAAAATGTCAAGACTTGGAATCCTCTAAAGGCAAAAGTACCAAGTAGGCCATAACAGAATGGCACAATC
Organism: Esox niger; assembly: GCA_016801105.1. Taxonomy (NCBI): domain Eukaryota; kingdom Metazoa; phylum Chordata; class Actinopteri; order Esociformes; family Esocidae; genus Esox; species Esox niger. The sequence continues at coordinate 9,947 of JACXGJ010009454.1, forward strand.
ATAAAACAAAACACAGCAACAAAGAAAACAAGAAACCAGGCAAGCCTAGTTCATCCGGCCCGCAATAGGTGTTTTATAGGCTGGGTTGTGACCTACTTTGCGAGCATATAGGACAATGTTTCCCTGTGCCTGTGGAGTGAGGGAATGCTAAAGAGAATAGGGGAGAGGGAGAAAAGGGGGGAATCTGGGTATCCCTGCTGCTGTGAGACAGAACAGCTGAGTTGAAAGTATGTCCCAACTGAAGCAGCCCACATTCGCATTCTCACCGTTAGCAACAGTACAGTAATAGGATAGCACCCTCAAATGTGTACAACAATTGATGGCATGCTAGAAATGTTTATAGCTCATAGGCACAGTGTGGAATCTGAATAGTTTGTGGACATCGTGGTTTCCCAATGTGGTTTTCCAATTTAGACACCAAACTGTTTCCTCATAGACTGGTATTGTTTGGACGCCAAATGTTTCCTTAAAGACTTGTTCTTTCTGCTTTGTTAATAAATAATTTAAATGCTTTTATAACTTTCCTTTTTTAACTTGACTGACTTCTTTAGTCACGTCTGGCGCTACAGTTTGTTTGCTCTAGAGCGTTTGATCAACCTGAAAAGCCAAACAATATTAAAAATGATTTTAACACCAATAAAAAAATCTAAATTTTACAGTAAGCCTATGAAATATATTCTACACTGAACAAAATTATAAACCCAACACTTTTGTTTTTGCACCCATTCATCATGATCTAAGGTCTATTCCTGCAGTCAGCATGCCAATTGCACGCTCCTTCAAAACTTGCAACATCTGTGGCAAATTTTTTAGTGACCTTATATTGTGGCCAGCCTAAGGCACACCTGTGCAATACTCATGCTGTCTGATCAGCATCTTGATATGCCACAGCTGTGAGGTGGATGGATTATCTCGGCAAAGGAGAAGTGCTCACTAACACATTTAAACAGATTTGTAAACAATATTTGAGAGAAATAGGCCTTTTGTGTACATAGATTATCCTAGATCTTTGAGTTCAGCTCATGAATAATAGGGATATAAACAAAAGTGTTGCGTTTATAGTTTTGTTTAGTGTATATTGGTTTATTCAATCACACAACTGCACAGTATTTGCATCCACCAAAGTCACAGAAAGGCATGTGCCGAAAATAGCTGTTAGGTATTATGTCATCATGTGATTTCCCGAGTTGTCTTCCTCCACGTGCCTGCTGTTTGTCTTCCATTGAGTCAGTGTGCTCTGTCTGTGATGAGAACAAGCTGGCTGTACAAGGAAGCACCTGGCTCAGTGGAACATTTCCTGAGAATGACAAGCCCAAATCAAGACCCCGCCCATTCAAGTCATGGGGCAATTTAGGACAAGGAGACTGAACTAAAATAACACTTAGCAATGAGCAACGTGTCAGCAGATGTGTGCATACTGTATCATACTGTATCATACTGTATCATACTTTATCATACTGTATCATCTGTATCATACTGTATCATCTGTAACACCTGTATCATCTCTGAGGGTAACTGTGACACTTTGCTGACATGCTTGAAATTAGAGCATAACGATAGGTTTTCTTCCATGAGATCAGCTGTAAACTATATCAAATGGGTTGTTCTGTTACCATTCAGCATTAGTGTTAGACGACAGCTTTGCCCTAAATTACAGCCTGATGTTGCACAACTTCTGTCTGGTCAATCAAAATGCTAAATTAAATTGTTTTTCAAAGGACCTCAAGCACCACAGCTCAGAATAAAATATAAGCCACATAGCCATGGTAGGCAGTGTGGAGTGTGACAGACACTCAGCCTAAATGCAGCGGATATCTCTCTGTTGTTTGCTTAACATCCCCAAGTGTTTTTCTCCTCAGCGAGATAATTGCCTTTCCTGTTTCTGCGTCATTCACTTTTCCTCTCATTCAAAGTTTTCCAGTCAGCTGGTCGGCTGTTGCCCAACGCAAGTGGGCCTCGCTTCGAGATCAATGTCAGCAAATACGTCAGGCTTTCAGTGAAGTGGCTGGAGAATAAAAGATATACACAACTAGCCTCCATCTGTGATCGCAAAAAGAAAATTAAACATAGCACCGTAGAAAATTACTTCAGGGAGATAATAATTATGTCAGGTTTTACTCTGAGCAGATTTTCTATCAATCCCCCATGTTCAAGGGATAGATAACGTCTGTGCGAGGGCATGGTGGTGGGGGGGTGTGGGGGGCTACCCCTAACTCTCCCCTGTGGTTTCAAAGAGTGATTAAGGTGGAGCCATCTCTGCTTTGATGTCTCTCCATCCTGGGTCCGATGGTCTTCACACAGGGCCTCACTGTGTCAGAGATCCTGACTGCACCAGGACAAAGATGCACTGTGTTCCGTTCAGAGACAGATATACTGCTAATGACCTTCCAGTCTCAGATCAGTCCCGGCTACAGTTTCAAGTAACATCACAGTCCTTATCTAAGCGTTTTCATTTCTGTAACAAAGTGCTGCACATAGGGATCTGTTGGTTTGATGCCATGTCGGGAGGACCCAATTCTAGTGAAATTGTGGAGTCAAGTCTCATTCAAAGAGGCAGAATAATTTGACTTGTATCATTCTGCCATTCGCTGCGTTGTGCTGGCTGCAAACTGTATTTAATTGGGCTGTCTTTGGTCATAGCATAAAAATAGTAATGTTTTGGTATTTTTTTGTGACATTTAAGGCTTAAGAAACACCTATATGTTTTATGCATGTAATAATACAAATAAATGTAATGTAAGGGTATAATAACTGATATTTGGCTCTGAGGTTGACAGTAAAGAGACTGTGATCACGGCAGTAACAGGAAATAGCTTCAGCTGAAACAACCTGTGCAAATGCAGTGGAAAAATGCTAATGCTTCCCCACAGGAAGATCCTCACAGGTGGCGGTCTTTGGCTAGCACCATGCCTACCACCACAGTAGATCCCAAATATGTTGGGAGCAAGACAGAGCCGTAAAAACAACTGGATATGGGAAATTAGGGAATGAAGAGAAAGAAGGTATGGAAGTTTCATTAAAAATAAATAAAAGAGGAAAAACAATGTTAGTACTATTTAACCTTCATTTTAACAGGGAGTCTTATAAAGATCACTGTCTCTTTTTCAAGGGAGCACTGAAAGGACGATGACCAGGAGGGTCTCTTTGTCTCTTAGTTTGGCAGAGAAGAAACTGTCAGTTGCTTGTCCATCTTAGAATGCCAGTTCTAATGGATTACGCAAGTAGATTCATACAAAGAATTATTGCATATTTGTACTCTTATAAGTAATACTTATTTTATAAATGTTGATATTACATCCTTATATGTTTATTGCAATCAGAGCCCTACCTATACATTAAAGACCAATATCCCCACCCAATGTATTGAACATATTCAATCCACAATGAAAGCATTGGTCAGTGGTGTCAGAGTTTTCTTGGGCACGTGGAGGACCAACGACAAGTATCACCAAGAGGATTACCCTCTTTAATGGACCATCAGCCATATCTAGAAACATAAGAGCAGCACTTGAATGGGATGTCTATTATTGCTTAGTCCACATGCCCTTCACCTCCATTATAAAATCCGTCCATACCAAACAAAGAACACCCAGACATCCATATTCATATATGTCTGCCAGGGACGCTGACAGGAATCCCAGGGCCCGGTACAAAATTGAACGTTTAGGACCTAAACCAAGGGCCAAAAACATTTAGAAATAGCAATGATGTTACTGTTTATAAAACAGGTTATAAACATTTAATGTTTAATGTTTTACCTAGGTAGTACTAAATACCAAGATTGACTGACTAATAAATCATTATATTTAAGTCAACCAAATGGGCCCCCCCGAGGCCTGGGCCCAGGACAACGTTACCGGTTGTACCCCCGTTAGCGTCACTGATGTCTGCTACCCTCAGTTCAATTGACAAATGTAATCAGCAACTTGCTATGTGTCCATTAATCTTTGGTAACATCCTGTCTGATGTACCTATTTGCTGCCCTTGATAAAAATGATATTAACATACACATAGGTTTCACAAATAAACACAGTTTGGTCTTCACTTGAGAACAAAAGGAAGGTAGAGAAGTCTTGCTTTATCCTGATAACAGTGTTTTTCTGCCTGGCACCCTCTTGTGCATCCTAGACAGGAGAGTGTTCCAGTGTGTTGGACCAGATCAATGAATTCACCAGAGTCCCAGGAATGAACGCTTGTGGAGCTGCAGGGGAGGGAGCCTCTGTTACCAGGCCGACAACATATGGGCAGGGCATCTTCACTTTAATTCAGGGTGATTTATGACTAAGAGGGCCAGAGGGCAATAACCCTCTTATGAGTATTGGCTTGCAGAGGGAACTAGGCCCATTCTGAATCCGCCTACACAACCCTTCTAGTTCATGTCTGTTGTAAAGTAACCTGTAAGGTTTTAATAGCTGATCAGATTGATCAAACCCTTCCAATTAACAGTTCAAAGTTGTTCAATGGAAATACTTTCCTCGCATAGGTTTTGCCTCCATTAGCACCAAAGTTTTGATCCACTAACAGCAATTCAGTCAGCCTGCTAAGCATTTTTGGCTCTCCATTTGGAAATAGTTGAGTGAGAAATATAAGGTAACCCTTAATCCAGGGAGAGACACTAACAAATAAAGAGCATACTTGAGTGAGATCTATGAAACTCAGACTAAACTGAACCCACTCAACTGTTTTCTGTTCTTGACATAAACATGGCTTTGGGCCAGATGGTGTGCTATACAGCCACTTCTAAATCACCGCAGTACCCAAGCAGAGAGCGTTGGCCTGAGAGTAATGGCCTTCTAAGGCTGGGGTCATCCCTGAGAGCCATGGAAATTGAAACAGATTGACGACCGCTTATTGATTTGGGGGTACGTGTTTATCATTGGGCGATACCAACCCGTCCTAGACTATTTAAGACAGGTTCTATTATATTTAATTAACTTCTCATAGAGTGTAGTGTGTTTATGGCATGGCTGTTAAAATACTTGGGCAACGTACATCTCTGCACACAGATGTTCCTGATTACACTAGACTCCATTCGATATACTGCACAGAACAAGGATTCAATTAAATGAGATGAGACAAAATTGTCTGAGATAATTGCCTTAATCTGTGTTTTTCACGGCACATTAAACAAAACTTCCAGAAGATGCCTCTGATGGATTGCAACTTCATTTCATGAGTAAAATATTTAATAAGGTTAAAAGTGACATGGTGATTCAAAAATCATTGCACAACAGTGAGGACCTTCCAGACAAAGCAATATCTAGGTCGATTAAAACCGTAGTAAAATAGCAAACCGGTTGGTGAGAGATGCACAATGTAAATTATTATAGATTTAACAACATGCATATTTAAATCCTCAGCTGCCTCCATTATTAAATGATATTTAGTCCAGCTTCCCCTCATCAAAAGAATGAGTCCTTAGCGTTTTACAGGTCAAAGCTTCCAGACAATAGAGGGGCTACTAAACTATGGGGTCCCAGCCTGCCCCTGTTCTAATCATTCATGCACAAACGAGAGGACGGATTTCACAGGCTTGTGCCTAACAATCACTAGACTGGCAGGAGTTTTTTGTACACAGTGTGTGTGTGTGTGTGTGTGTGTGTGTGTGTGTGTGTTGCCTTGAACCCGGAGTCAAGGTCAGAACCGAACCGACAATGACGAAGTATCTCCCATCTCTCTCTCTTTCTCTCGGTATCCCCCTCTCACATACCCTTCGTCCCCTATTCTGTTAGCAGCTGTAGACGTTCACGCCCTCTCAGTCACGGAGTTGACAGAGAAATCTTTACCTTGACAATAAGCCTTTCACATCAACATTCAGTCAGGCAGCTTTGACTTCTATGCAGAGCACAGCAAAACACAGCACACATAGGCATAATACAATCACTCTTTTTAGCGAGTTTGGTATTGAACCGACTCATAGGGTTTGTTTCGCCAGCTTCATTAACCCAAACAACGGAGCAATCTTTTATCAGAAGTATTTGAGCTGTGTCAGCAGCGAGGACAAAACAATGGTTTGATGGTCTTGGTTTATTTTCCTTCCAAATACACAGAATATTACATCATTTCCAGAAACATATTCACGATATTAGGAAAGTTTATAAATTCAAATGAATCGGTTATTAAAACTGAGACCAACTATAGATTATCTACCCATCTGCTCCAGTTTACTTTCTCCCAATCTTTGGTCTCTTTTTTCATTGCTCTGAGGATCAGTGGAAAGAAAGCTTCCTTTCGCCAATGAAACAGTGAGCTTCTTTAGCTCTAGTGCTCATGATCCCCCCCGCCTTTTCTCTCCCATTGCAGGTGGCCCCGTTCAACCTACTTTCAGAGAGGCTGCGAGGACGCTGGAGGAATTCACATGTAAATAGGCCACTCGCTCGCTGAAACGGGAGGAAGAAAGATGACTCCTGTCATGATAACCCTGCAAAACAAGCAGCAGAGAGGGTTGTGTAAATTGAAACTTACCTTATTATGTAGTGGAAACAGAATCTGCATTGTTACAAAGGTAGAGAGAAACCAATGTTTTAGAAAGGTAAGTACATTTTACCAGGTAAGTAAGTACTCATTTTCAGTGGTTCCCAACTCCGGTCCACAAGTACCCCCAACAGCACACATGTTCATTGTAACTCTGGACAAGCACAGCCAGATCCACTCAATGAGGACCAAATAACTAGTTGACAAGTTGAATCTACTGTGCTTGGCTGGAACAACAAAAATATACACGTTTGGGGCTATAAAAGAACCAGAACTGGGAACAACTGAGTTAGGGAAACCAGCCTTGCTAATGAACAGATCAGATATTTCAGCTTGCCGGCTCTGGAATTCAATAAAGCAACCTTTCCTTTACTGGTCAGATGCTTTAAAAACTAGACTTGAAAGCTGCTGCAAAACCTACTCCAAAGTCTGGAGCCTGACTCCAGATAGAGGGCCTAATATTGACAAAGAGCTGAACTCAGCTAGGACTAAGGGATCCAATTAAAACACCAAACTAAGATGGAAACTAGAGGAATGGAAATTAGTTGGAAACACAAATGTTGATTAGCTGAAAGCTGTGGTAGATGTAAGGAATGAGGCGGTGTGGTATGGAGGGGGTGTGATACACCACAGCTAAGAGTTGTTCTTGGACAGAGATTAGCCGCGGTTTATTAGCAACATATCATAAACCCTGAGATGGCTTATTGCACTTATAAACTGGTTAACAGTGTAATTAGAGTAGAAAAAAGTGATGTGATGTCAGACTCGTGTCATACAGTACGTTCTCAAATACTACAGCTATAAGCCAATCAAGAACCAGGATTCAAATGACCTGGTTTGTAAGAAACGGTAAACTGCAGGTATGTATGTGCAAGGGCATGACAAGTCCTTATTTTACGGTACTAACAGAATGAGTAATCTGTAGTACTAGTAAATCACTGCAGGGTTTGTGGTATATGGCCAATATACCACATCTGTGTCCTGGTTTTAACTGAATGAGCAATCTGTAGTAGTAGTAAGTCACTGGGGGGTGTGTGGTATATGGCCAATATACTACGTCTGTGTCCAGGTTCTAAATGAATGAGTAATCTGTAGTAGTAGTAAGTCACTGCAGGGGTGTGTGTTATATGGCCAATATACCATGTCTGTGTCCAGATTCTAACTGATGCATCGTTTCTAAGAATAGCCCTTAGCTGTGGCATTTTGACCATAATTATACCACACCAAACTTGTACCGTATTGCTTACTTAGGGAAAATATATTGAGTTTGTTTTGAATGGAGTCAGTAGAAAGCAAAGTGTGGGAAAGAAAACCAAGAATTTAGAGATATGCCCAATCCTAATGCCCAGATAATTGCATTAACGGATCAAAGAGACCCTTACACCCAGCCTGTGTAACCTCAACCCGAAACAGGGACAAGGATCAACTAGTCCCATGATCAGACTCACAACCTCTCCCATGACCTGCCTTTCCCCTTTGGAGGAGCAATGTATGGGAATAACTGTTTCCTTCCTTGGAAAACAAACTGAGAAGAGTCACACAACAGAGACTGACAGGTAAATATAAAAGTTCAGTAGGTAGGGCAGTGTCTTTTATGCCTAAACAATGTTAATCATATATAAATTAGGTTTTACAATGTTCATGACTAATATAATTTGTATTTGAAGAGGTGAAGGGCATTAAAAATGTCAAGAACCTAGACAATTACAACCAGTTCTATTTAGTTGCTCAGCCTGTCTGTGGTAAACAAAGAATGAATTCTCCTGAACTGTAGCAATGTAGACCACAAATTAGAGGAACATATGCAAATGCAGTCTATTTTAATGGGTCAACTGTTGCCCACTCTGCTGTTCGATGTTACAAGTTTGCAATTGTTCTGAAGGGATGGGTTAGCAGCAAGCACCAAACCACTGTGTTAACAGGCACCCCTACCATTGGTAGTTCCCAGCCCTTCCTGCTCCAGCCTGTTGTACAGGGTTTTACGTCTGGGCTGGCGTGACTGGCATCCACTGCAAACTGCCCCGACTGCATTTTAGGGACTTGGCTCCAGAGAACATAAAAGGCCCTAGGTTCTAAAATCAGACAAAACACTCCCCTCCCCTCAATTATATCTGTCTAATGTATTTTAACATTATCCATCATTACGTTGTGAGAGCATGAGCAATCACAATGTCATATCTGATTCCCCTTGGAGAAAACATGATTTACCTGAAGGGTTGGAGGGTTACAGGGTGCGGCAACAATTGAAATAATAAATAAGAGTACCTGTGGTGGGGTTCTGATTGAAAGGAAGGGACAAGGAAATTCAAAATTATGCAAGACATTATCTGGTGTATTCCATCTGGAATATCAATGCCAATCTTTACATTAAATCAACTTTCAGATAAGATGTCAGTCTTATAATCACTAAACCAATACAGAATGTCATTCATACTAACCAGTAGTGCTGTAAAGAGGCTTTATTCAAGATGAAAACATGAAACACATTCCATTTATTGACCATTTGGCCAATAGGGACCCAGTAAGCAAATTACTGTGACTTCTTTTGAAACAACTAAAACTATTCATGTTTAAGCTCCATTGGGAAACCTAAAAGCTGTAAACATAATTATCAGAAAAGACCATTTAAAGTGCTTTAACAAAGAGAGAGTATAGAAAGAAAGACAAAAGTTTGAAAGGATGAACACTACCTTCTTTTTGAAGGAAAAAAAACATTTTAGATGATAGAAGCTTATACAAACCCTTTACAAGGTCAGAGTTCCCTTTGAGGAAGACCACAATGTTTGTTCCACCAAACCATTTCTAAAGAAACATTTCATTTTTGGTTTTCAATTATCCATTACTAATGATCTAATTGAAATTATCTAATCCACTCTTTGTAACAACACATTGTACACCATTATAGACCTTCGTAGATCTTCTTGAGCCACTAGAAGCAACAAATACTGAAGATGAAGCAGTTTAAGAAACTGCAGACCCACAGTTCAACATGGACTGATAAAACTCAGTGTGCCAAACATGAACCCCTAGAAGAACTCTAAATAATCCACTGAGGTTTGAGAACATCTCCTTGTGTCCTTTATTTAAAACCAATAATTAGTTCACATCATCTTTTTTTCTTCTGTTGCCGGAGCGTCTTCCTCCTTTTGAGGATCATGTCATACAATCTCTCCATGCCATCTTTCAGTCCGTCTCCTATGATGGCGCAGGTGGATTGGAGTTGCCAGGGCGTTCCGGGACACAGCTCCTTCAGTGCCAGAGCCTTCTCAATCTCTGCCAGGCCCAGAGAGTGCCTCAGGTCTTGCTTGTTGGCCACCACAAGCAGTGGTACTCCCTGGTTTTCTCCTGTCTTAGCTATCTTATGAAGCTCGGTTTTAGCCTCCTCCATACGCTCAACATCTACAGAGTCCACCACAAATATGATGCCGTCTGTGCAGCGTGTATACGATTTCCACAGTGGACGCAGCTTTTCCTGACCACCCACGTCCCAGAAGTGGAAGGTCACTGTCCTGTGGCCACCCAACGACACCTTGACCTTCTCTGCATTGAAGCCTTTAGTAGGCACTGTGTTGACGAACTCATTGAACTGCAACCTGTACAGGACAGTTGTTTTACCTGCAGAGTCGAGTCCCAAAATAGCGATATGGAATGATTGAAAGAAGGGGATTCTGGAAAGGAAAGTCTGAGGTTCGGATAATCCATTCCCCATTTTTCTCATGTGGGCACAGGTGGAATCCACGGGTCAGTCTACCAACAACGATGACTGGCACTAATTATGTTCCATATGGTTTGCAGCAGTAACCTAAAACCCAAAGAAATATTATTTTAGTAATATTCAACCACATACACTCAGCATAGAGGCCAATTGGTATTGACAAAGACTTCATCTGATTCTTCAGTTAAGTGTTTTTCACTTGAGGAGAACAAAATGAAAACTCAATGTCAAATGCTTGCTTATTACATTTGACTAGTGAATGCAATATTTTCTCTCTGAAATTAAATGTATATCTATATTATATAAGGGTAGCAATAATATTCAATCTTAATCAGACCAACTCACTGTCTCTGCTTGGCACTGGGTTTCAAACAAGCAGCCTTGGTAACAGACCCAACCTTACTACTGGGCTACCAACTGCCCTTTGAGACCAGGTAATATTTCAACATTTTCGTTGTACTAATATCTACAATATCGATACCTTCTCAATGTGAACAATTCCATACTGCTCATATATATGCTTGTTGAAGAATTTTGCCAAGCTAATTATTTTACAACACATAATATCTTAATTTCTAAAACTTTAGATATGGTCGGTTTCTTATTATTAACCAGAGTGGGTAGTTTTAATCACAATAATTCCCGAGATCATTCAAAACCTCCCCTGAACCAAATATGTCTCACGACCCACCAGTTGAGACTCACTGTTTGCCACCAAATAACACATCCTCCTCAATCCAAGCAGAAATATCCAACAACCCTCTAAGGAGCAATGCGCAACCATACAGCCGAGGTGCGCCAAATAATAGATATAAGTCGAATGGCGTAAAGGCTGACAGCAACCACACTTGACCTCATACGGATCACAAATTGCCGCATTAAAATCGTCTGCCTGCTAATACAATCGATCCGTCTTGCCAGAAATTCTGTTGAATTACTTTACTTACATCAACCCCCTCTGAATTTGCAGAGATGTGTAATCGAAGTCCAGTAACACGTAGCTATCCAATATTCACGCTGCAAGGCTTCGTCTGACTGTCACTATTCTTTGGGTTTCATTCCTATAGAATAATGCAGCAGAGCAATTGGTGAACACACTATCATTTGCTGAGCTTGTGTTCAAGCAAACGATTGGTTTATGGCAGGGTCCATCAACAATGTGCCAAATTAAGACACGCCCATCACCTGTTGCTGTTACGTCGCCACAACTGTCAATAATACCAGCACACTGCACATTAAAATATAGCCGCCAATTTAAAACACGCCCGTCCCCTGTTGTAAAGTCATTATTCCAGGAATAGCTACTATGTGACACTTATCTGACAGCAGTTTTAGCTAACAATTATAATGAACAGTTCCTAGACGCAATCATGCAAGATAGCCCATTAATTCTGGTGGCTATTCGCAAACATGTATAAATAAAAATGAAATAATAACCTTAAATGAAAAGTTACAACCTATTTGGATACTAATGTGAAAAAACAACAGCTATGGAGATATTAGGGAGAGAACGACGAACTCACCGCTTTTATTTGTGTTCGTGTCGCATTACATTTGGCTTCCCTGGCACCGCTTGGGTTTGTCCGGGTTTGTCTACATGCTAAACAGCGCCGCCCTATGAATCATCCTGTTTACTTTTAAAATGATTGGTCAGTGGTGCAAATCGGGAGCAGGCCATCCCGATTTATAACAATAATTTCCTCGTTGGATTGGTCATAGTCGCTGTTTTATATAGTATCTGTGATTAGTTTCTATTCTAATCATTATTTATATCAATAGGCTAGATAGTTTTTGTCCTCCACTAAGCTTAATATGTGTTCATGAAGTTGGCCTAATATTTGTTATTTAATTAAACAAATTCCAGTTCTGTATACATGTATAAATAAAACTTGTAGGAGAAGACGGGGCGGACTGGGACATAAATCCTGCCCTGGCACTTAAGCCACAGCAACCCACATTACCATCCCTCAACAGCAATATTATATCCCCTTGGTTTCTACTTATGTAATTTGACCATTTTAAAAAGGCTTCAATACAAATTAATAGTCTTAAAAATCTTTGTACGCAAGGGACAAGGCCCGAAAACCAATATTGGTTGGCCATGATGGCCAGTGTGGCAAACACAAACACAAATACAGCTCTGGAAACAATTAAGAGACCACAGCACCTTTTACTTTCCTTTCCAAAAAAAAGATTGATAGGAAGGTTTTGAATGAAGAACTTCATGGATAAATTATGAGACCACTGCAAATTGAATGCTTACTAATGGTAGCTAACATTAGCAATATCCCAATTGGAAACTAATTGTCAAAAGTGGTAAGCCAATATAATTTGGCTTCAAAAATATTAATTCTGACATACATCTGCTTTGTTTTTCTTCTTAGAATCTCAACAGGTTTAATGAAACAATGTACAGTTTAAAATATGTACATAAAACAGGGACTTTATTACCTTTGACAGGATTCCACATTTGGGACCGGTTACAGAATTTTGGAGGATCGTCTGGGATCGTTTGCAATTCTACACTGTACACATCACGGTGCCTGTCATCACCACTCTGGATTCGGGATCTGAACCCGACACCCTTTAGATCAACCGGGGGTGACAGAGTCCATCGCCCCTCCCTTCCGAACAGCGTTCACCTATCTCTTAGGACTGACTCATGTTCAATTGCTGTTCACATGGGACCCTTCTCCAGTTCAGCTTTTAAAGATCTCCTTTTAATATTTGCTATTACCACCAAGAACTTCATCCCCAATGGCTCCACCATCCTTGGCTTTCGTGCCCACCAAGGTGGCCGTCTTACTTGTTGCGGTGTAGCCCTCGAGACTCCTGTGGCCGGCGATGACCTGGTACAGCGATGACTTGGTATGTACCCAATGCTCCGGGGCCACCCATTTTCATGGCTAGCTGATTCGGTTGGTAAGTTGTTACACACTCCTCCGCCGTGCATTAGTGTACATGGCATGGCATGGGCACATCTGTGAAGGTACCATGAATGCTGAACAATATACATCTCTGGAAAAAATTAAGAGACCACTGCAACTTTTTCTTTCCTTTCCAAAAAAGTTGAAAAGGAACGTTTTGAGTGAGGAACAGAAGCGTTCAATTTGCAGTGGTGTCTTAGTTTTAACACTTTTGTTCCGCACTCAAAACCTTCCTTTTTGACTTTTTTGGAAAGTGGTCTGTATACAGGTTTTAGAGCAATGCTGCCATCCAGATTGTCTTTTTCAGGGAAGGCATTGCTTATTTCAGCAAGACAATGCCAATCCACATTCTGCACATATTACAACAGTGTGGCTCCATAATAAAACTGCCCAGGTGCTAAACTGGCCTGTCTGCAGTCCAGACATGTCACCCATTGAAAGCATTTGGCGCATTATGAAATCCAAAAATTACCCTAAGCCTTCTACTGTTTAATACAAAACAACACCAAACGATCATTCAGGTAACAGTAGCAAATAGGCTTCTACATGAACTCTTTGACTAGACCTAGTGATATCTTTTCTCTATACCTATACCTCAACTACACTACTATACTCTCGAAACATTTAGTCAACTACTTAATGTTTTTTATGATCGATGAGTGTAAATGCAAGTTCTTGCCTGATTTAGATTCGATGTATCAATAAGATATCAATTTAAATGTGTGGATGGCCTGTCCTCTGACAAATCAAAACATATGTTTTGTTGTTCCTCGAGCCTTATGTTTTAGTCCCACAATTATTTTCAATATATGCTGCCTCTTGATAATGTCATCCGGAATTACAATGTCAATTTTCACGCCTATGCAGACAACACACAGTCGTATTTTTTGATGAAACATGTAGAAGCCTTTTCATGGTCCCGGCCTGCTGGGGCCGTTCCGTTCCATGTTTTCTGTTTGTCAGTGATCTGTGAGTTGTCTTGTCCTGGTTTCAGTTGATCAGTGTATTTCGTTCACCTGTGTTTTGCCCCCACCTGTTTCTGTTCTCCTCATTAGTCTGTGTATTTAGTTAAGTCAGTTTCTCCCTGCCTTTGTTGGGTCACGCCACGCCACGCCACGCCACGCCACGCCACGCCACGCCACGCCACGCCACGCCACGCCACGCCACGCCACGCCACGCCACGCCACG
>JACXGJ010009455.1:0-11823 GCA_016801105.1 Esox niger
GAGGGGTTATAGATTTGTCCAGTTGAGGGTTGTGTGTATGTGGGGAGGGGTTATAGATTTGTCCAGTTGAGGGTTGTGTGTATATGGGGAGGGGTTATAGATTTGTCCAGTTGAGGGTTGTGTGTATGTGGGGAGGGGTTATAGATTTGTCCAGTTGAGGGTTGTGTGTGTATGTGGGGAAGAGTTATAGTCAGATTGGTTCCAGAGATATGTTCATGAGGCCTACTGCTGTAAGAAATCAACTGTTCGTGTGGCAAGAGGTTTTGGTCTTGATAGAGCTAAACCTTCTGCCAATGTTTGCTTACAACTATACATTTATGTTTGTTTTCATTTTTATTCTTTTTTCTAAATTGTTAATTTCCCATGTCAATAAGGCCATTCATATATAACATTCATATTGAATTGACAAAGAGTGACAGACAGAGAGAGACAGAAAGACAAATAAAGAGAGAAACATAGAGCTATGGAAAGAAAAAGATGGAGAGAGAAAAAGAGAAAGAGAGCGAGATAGAGACAAAGAGAGAGAAACAGAGAGAAGCCGAGAAACAGAGAGACAGAGAGGACAGTGGGAGAAAACATGAGACAGGACAATTAAATGTTTTAGATGGGGTCAGAGGACAGAGACAGATATCTCTGGTGGAGCAGTGTGCTTGGTGACCTCTGGCCAATTGCATTATTTTCCTCTTATGGTTTAAACGACAGAGAATGACAGTGTCAAAGAGTACACAACAGTCAAGTGTCAAGGGGTACAAAACAGTCAAGTGTCAAGGGGTACAAAACAGTCAAGTGTCAAGGGGTACAAAACAGCCAAGTGTCAAGGCGTACAAAACTGTTAAGTGTCAAGGGGTACAAAACGGTCAAGTGTCAAGGGGTACAAAACAGTCAAGTGTCAAGGGGTACAAAACAGTCAAGTGTCAAGGGGTACAAAACGGGCAAGTGTCAAGGGGTACAAAAGAGTCAAGTGTCAAGGGGTACAAAACAGTCAAGTGTCAAGGGGTACAAAACAGTCAAGTGTCAAGGGGTACAAAACAGTCAAGTGTCAAGGGGTACAAAACAGTCAAGTGTCAAGGGGTACAAAACAGCCACGTGGTGTGCGTGCTATTGGAGGCATGTACAAGGATATATTTCACATCATTATGTCCCTGGGTATACTGTATCTGCATTTCTGAAGTGCATAAAAGACTGTACTGTTGCAATCTGGGCCTAAATCTAATAAAACAATTCTCATGACAGGAATGTTCTCAGTGAAAACAAACACTGAAACAAAACTAAAATGGAGGGACGTCTGTGGGCTGGGATTCTGTGGGGGGTGTTTGTTTTTTCTGGCTTTCCTCTGTGATAGAGCGATGGGCTTAGAGGAAGGAGGGGGAGAACAGGATGGGATTAGAGGGAGATGGAGGGACAGAGAGACAGAGAGAGGGACAGAGTTGATCTTAGGGTTATTCAACCAGGATATTGAAAAACTGGAGGAATGCTGGGTAATATGTCAACGACACGTGTTGCATTGTGGGATTCAATTTGTCTATGTGACATTTGGTCCTGAGCACTGGAAGTTGTATGGACCTGATAGCAGGACAGTTGAGGGACAGAGGGAGGAATAGGGACAGCAGGGTTAGGGAAGGGACAGGGTGGGGACGGGGGAGGCAGTGGGAAGGGGGAGGGGGGAAAGGGGGAGGGATGGTGTAAGAGACAGGAGAGACAGGGGTATGTGAAGACATTTCAGAATCACCGGGTGGTTTATTAAACTATTAACTCATGAGGACATGATCTTATCTGTGTGTAGAAAACTACAGTGCAATGCCTTACAGGGCTAAAGAGCTGCTGGTGTGTGTGTGTGTGTGTGTGTAAGGAATGTGTGAGTGAATGAATGATGAATTTCGGAGTGAATGTGTGTACGTGCATGTGGGTGTGTGTGCGTGCGTGTGTGTGTGTGTGTGTGTGTAAGAGAAAGTTTTATCTTTTAAGGGCCCTTGTATTTATAGCCCATTAAAAAAAACTGTCCCCTCCCACCTTCCAGCCCTCTCATCACCCGGTCCACAATTGGTCGACTGTGGGTTGGGTAATCCAATCAAGAGTGACTACAATTTGCCCACCATCTCATGTCTCAGTCTCACCAGACTCTTCCCAGAAACACACCCTCCACAGACAACCAGGTAAGGCAGAGCCCTGTTCACTCCTTAAATATCCATTTATCCCTGCTTCCCTTCTTCACTACTCATCCATTTCATCTAGCACTCCCTCTTTCTCCTCTGTTTCATAAACATTTCATTCCATTTATTCTCCCACATGCTCATTCCTTCATCTCCACCTTTGCTGTAGTTCTCTTTCTCTCTTCCTGCTCAACCATTCTCCAAATGTTCCATTCTTGTCATTCCACTGAAACTGTCACTGCTTAAATATAACCCAGAATCCATCACCCGCTAATCCACTCTATTAAGCTCCAACAATATCCCTGAACCCCTCCTAAACCCTGAACCTCTCCTAAACCCTGAACATCTCTCTCGCCTTAAACCAATCACCTATCTCTTTTCCAATTCTCTGTTTTCTCTCGTTCCATCTCTGATTATGGTGTATTACTGTTAGTATTACTGCATTTTGGTGATGATATGTGACATGCGACCTGATTTCTACAGACTACTTTACTCCCCTGTGATTTGATAAGCAAAGGGTAATTCACTGTAGGCCATTAGAGAGAACTCAGATGAACTTACCCAGGCAGCCCAGTAGTGTTGATTCAGGTAAGACTGTATTTTGAGTTCTGATTGGTTAATACCAATAGTGGGGGGAAATCTGAACCGGGCTTCCTGTGTAAACACAACTATTTGTAGAAGACATTTGTCACTGTCACTTTCAACCAGAGGTAATCCGTTGAGCTCAGTTCAGGGACATCTATATTGCCGTGATAGATTACATGAATGACAAAGTAGTTGTCAAATGTGTCTCTGTGTCCTTAGTAAACCTGACTCGTGGAAGATCGCTGTGTCTCTGACAGGAAATGATTCAGCCAAGGAAATTTACTTTACTTTTTTTAACCTCAGTATCTAGGAAACTAAAACAAATCTATAAGTATAACAGAGTCAATATCAGCATGTGAAGCAGTTGAATAGTTGTAAAAAACAGTTCGCACCATCAGTTCACGACATAAAAATGTACCGTGTCTTACTTGGTGATAATTAGGTTTAATCTCATGTCTGAATCAGATTGCCATAGCAAGGCGCTAACTGCATTTCTGGAAGACGCGGGAGAAGAGAGGTTAGTGTCACGGTTGTAGAGGAAGAACATCGGTCTGACGACGCAATGTGTACTTTCAGGAATTGTAAATAAACTGTATGCTTCTCTTAAACATGGATATGCAAGGTAGCATCATAGCGTTACTATAAAGTAGCAACAACATTTCATGAGGGCAGTGAAAGCCCACTTCAAACAATGATGGTAGGCTTCTAACGTGTGGTCGGTTTTACGATCGGTATTTCTAGTGGTTGATTGCACCCTTAAATCATCTTTAGGCAAAGGGGTTCCTCACCAAAAATGTCACATTGCCAAAGTTGGTGTGTGAGGCTGTGCCAACATGAATGTGCACGTCAGTGTGTGGTTGATAACGTATGTTGCTGGATGCTGTATTTGTAATGGCATTTAATGCTAGTGGACCACTGAACAGGTTATCAGTGTGAGTGAACAAAGTGCTGTCAAACTAAGCAGATTAAGATATTATGGTCTGTGCCAAGTATCTATGGCCAGTATTTACAGTTGAAAGTGGTACGTGAAGGAGCCAATGGAATAATCGCGAACGTGTCCTGTCGCATCGTCGGCTGATTGAGTGAAGGACGTTGCAATTCTGACGTAGTTTGAAACGTCGAGCTACAGACCAGCTGTTGAAGTCTCTCAATTGAGGCTCTGAAATGCATTCCAGTTTCCTGAAAAGGCTCCAGCTATCATTAGAGGCCTGTGTCACTGCCATCCAGCGCTGCCATTGTGGCTCAAGTCTACATCCGAGTGCGATAGATCGCTTGTCAGTGCCAAGAGAGAGAACGAGAAGAGTGGTGTTGGGGAATGGGGAGGGGGGTTACTGAGGGGCTACGTGTCTAATTGGGAGGTGGCAGATTAGGATATGAAGAGGTGAAGGGGGGGACGTTGAGGGAGGGGGTTAAACGCGAGAGGTGTGTTCTTTTTCACTTTGTATAAAAACACTTAAGAGTTATTTTGCCGAGGAAATGAATATATTTCAGTCTGATTACAGGTAAGATTGTTTGTTAATGGAAATATGATAATAGACATGAATTAATAAATTCATAAAGCTCATAAGACAATATTATGTGCGTGTGCGTGTGCGTGTAGCTCTGACGGTTACTCAAACATTATATTACACCACTAAGGCCAACCCACAAGTCACCAAAGGGCAGACAGATAAAATCACTCAGAATACTCTCCTACACCATGACAAGGACTACAGCTATGGAGGGAAGTGAGAAGACAGTTTTAAATTCTCTCTGTCCTTGTCGACGGTTGTGAGCCAGAGACTGCAACTAACTTTCTGGAGTCCTGTGGAGCTGTTGATACTACTGTATCAATGAAATTTAAGTTAATACATTTTTAGCAAACAGTGATGAAATAATTAAGTTGCAAGTGTGTATAATTTGTCAGACCTTATTCTTTATTTGTTCTGGAAATTAGGTTATCAAAAACTTTGCAGGAATCATCTCTTTGAAGCATTCATATCTCTAGAAGTTCACTTACTGTTATATTTGCCCTCCTCAACCTTTTGTCTGTCAGTGGTCAGGACTATGGTATCTGTCTTTAATCGCTTGGCGTTGTAGTTGCAGGGACGGTAACATTACTGAGAGCACAGAAGCCCAGTCTCACAACAGCAACAGCTGCCTTTCTTTTTAAAGTAGGTGAACGTTTTTTTTCAGGGGTTTAGTTTATCTTCTTTTATTTTAGGAACGGGATAAATCCACATTTAAGCTAGGTGTGTGAGGCAGGGAGGCAGAGCTGGAGAGAGAGAGATGGAGAGAAGAGAAGAGAGAGGTGAGGAAGAAGAGATGAAGAACGATTGAAATGAAGAGACTGGGGAAGGATTATAGAAGAATAGAAAGAGAAAGAAGGTAGAGTTTAGGTACTGAGAGTAGAGCGATTACAGAGGGAGAGCAAATATTACTGGTAGGTAGGATTTCAACTTCCAAGGCACAGCACAGAAAATTCCCCTGACCACATGTTTTCATTAAATTAGGACACGGACAATAGGACCCTTATTTAGTCCTTTAGAAAAGCAGTTTGGTTGGACTCCTGTCTCCTCCATCCCTGATTAAGAGGTGTATCTGATGTTATTACTGTATGAACACAGATCATAATGACACCATGAAACCTGCAGGATTTTACAGGGGGCTAAATTCAGTGAGAGAAGAGGGACTGACTCAGGACATTAGGAAATGCAAACCGAAGATGAGTTTGACGTGCAAGTGAGAAGAATAACGAGAAACAGAGAAAAGGGGCGGGTACAGGGAGAGACTGACCAATGACAGACACTGTGACTGAGAGAAAGGGATGAGGAGGGTGGAAGGACAAGATCTCCTTTTGTTAGGAAAAGCCATAGAGAATAAGAGAAGGAATTCTCTAGTTTTCTTCTACATCCTTATTTGGTCAAACCTGGAATCCCTGGGCAGCGGTGTCAGAACGTAGTGAGAAAGATAGAGGGAGAGACAAAGAGAGAGAAGAAGGAAAGATAGAGTGAGAGGAGAGGTGAAGTGTAGAGGGGTGTGTTTGTGACACTGAGAACTTTCAGACTGCTCCCTCCTGGTCTGAGACACCAGGCACTGAAAGGGGGGGATCCGGGAGTTCAGGGGCCTCTAACAGCTGCAGACCGTGAGTAGACATTCTGCCGTCACGCACGCACGCACCCACGTACACACGCACGCCGTGGGATGTGGCACTGTCTTAGCTTTGGTGCTGCCGGCTGGAGGAGCGCTGATGGATGGGGTCTGCAGGTTGGCGTAGGGGGTGTTGGTATGTGAGGGGGCAAAGGCCCCACGGTCCCACTCTAAGAATGACTGACAGATTAGCTATTAATATCCCTGTCACCTGTCACCCTGCGGCTGTCACACCAACAGACCAAAGGCTGGCTGCTGACAGACACAAAGGCTAAACGCTAAACCCGGAGAGAGATTCTGGACACAGAACTTGATACTGCGACCGTCGGCGATATAGCCCCGGCTCAAAGGCTGACAGACAGACAGGCGATGTGATGTGATGTCCTCAGTGTCTCATCTGGGATCACTCTGACTGAGGATGAAGATGGTGCTTCATCTCTGTTGCGACGCAAAATAACTGCTACCTAGAACCCAAAAGGGTTATTGAGTGCTCTCCATAGGAAGACCGTTTGAAGAACCCATTTGAGTTCTAGGTTCTCCAACAGGGAAAGCTGAAGAACGTAATCTGTTTCAGGGACCGGATATCTCTGTGTACACTGGCACCCAGACAAGTCCAACAGACACACATTTGGCTATTCCAATGGTAACATCTGAACTCCTAAAACCCGCTTAAACATGTACCATATGTATCAGGGATATAATCTGGTTAGTTGGACCGTGCAGTCAAGTGCAGTCCTTTGTGGTCAATCCAAGTCTTACAAACCTAGACTGTATTCACAGATCCAAGTTTAGATGGCTCCCTGGAACTCTGCACCCAGTGGCAACTCTCCCTCTCCTCAGGTTGACGGGCTGAGACCCCCGGTGCCAAGATGACGGAGCGCTATGACTGCCACTACTGTAAAGAATCCCTGTTTGGGAAGAAGTACGTCCTGAGGGAAGAGAATCCGTACTGTGTGAAATGTTACGAGAGCCTGTACTCCAACACCTGCGAGGACTGCAAGAAGCCCATTGGCTGCAACACCAGGGTGGGAACACGCACGCACACGCGGCATGCTAGCAAACACCAGGGTGGGAACACGCACGCGCACGCGGCATGCTAGCAAACACCAGGGTGGGAATACGCACGCGCACGCGGCATGCTAGCAAACACCAGGGTGGGAACACGCACGCGCACGCGGCATGCTAGCAAACACCAGAGTGGGAACACAGACGCGCGCACGCGGCATGCTAGCAAACACCAGGGTGGGAACACAGACGCGCGCACGCGGCATGCTAGCAAACACCAGGGTGGGAACACAGACGCGCGCACGCGGCATGCTAGCAAACACCAGGGTGGGAACACAGACGCGCGCACGCGGCATGCTAGCAAACACCAAGGTGGGAACACAGACACGTGCACGCGGTATGCTAGCAAACACCAGGGTGGGAACACAGACACGTGCACGCGGCATGCTAGCAAACACCAGGGTGGGAACAGTCGCGCGTGCGGGCAGCATGCTAGCAAACACCAAGGTGGGAACACAGTCGCGCGTGCGGGCAGCATGCTAGCAAACACCAGGGTGGGAACACAGTCGCGCGTGCGGGCGGCATGCTATCAAACACCAGGGTGGGAACACAGTCGCGCGTGCGGGCGGCATGCTATCAAACACCAGGGTGGGAACACAGTCGCGCGTGCGGGCGGCATGCTAGCAAACACCAGGGTGGGAACACAGTCGCGCGTGCGGGCGGCATGCTATCAAACACCAGGGTGGGAACACAGTCGCGCGTGAGGGCGGCATGCTAGCATACACCAGGGTGGGAACACAGTCGCGCGTGCGGGCGGCATGCTATCAAACACCAGGGTGGGAACAGTCGCGCGTGCGGGCGGCATTCTATCAAACACCAGGGTGGGAACAGTCGTGCGTGCGGGCGGCATGCTATCAAACACCAGGGTGGGAATACAGTCGCGCGTGCGGGCGGCATGCTAGCATACACCAGTATGATCCGGCGCTCAGATTGTCCCTCTGTTGAATCCATAGGACCTGTCCTATAAGGACCGCCACTGGCATGAGGAGTGTTTCCAGTGTTTCCAGTGCAAACGCTCTCTGGTGGACAAGCCGTTCTCCACCAAGGACGACCAGCTGCTGTGCACCGAATGCTACTCCAACGAGTACTCGTCCAAGTGTCACCAGTGCAAGAAGACTATCATGCCAGGTGGGAACCGACACATCTAACGTAGTGTCCACACACACACACACACACAGAATGGTAGAGGACCACTGACGTAGTGTGAACATCTGCCTTACCCATCTTCCTGTCTCACTCTTCCTCCCCGCGTCCCCTCATTAAATGACCCTTCTCTCCACTCTTCTGTCCACACCCTGCACCCCCACCGCTGTAGGTTCCCGGAAGATGGAGCACAAGGGCAACAGCTGGCACGAGACCTGCTTCACCTGCCAGCGTTGCCAGCAGCCAATTGGCACCAAGAGCTTCATCCCCAAGGAGAACCACAACTTTTGTGTCCCCTGCTATGAGAAGCAGTTTGCCATGCAGTGTATCCACTGCAAGAAGGTAGGGTCATGACATAAATATCATTTTCCCCGTCCGCTAAAGGAGCTAATAAGTCGTGTTGACGGAAAACATCTCAAGCATTTTAAGTCACCTCTTTTCCTGGAACCCCCCCTGTTCCAGCTGGACACCCACACTGAGCTGCTCAGTTCCATGATCTCTTCAGTGATAACCAAAACTCAACACCCCCTGGTCTTCCCAGGGGGGTCAAATCTGAAACAGAAACTGCCTGTGGTGCTCCAGAACCTGCGTAACCCAGCCGGGTTGTTCAGTCTGCCAGTCAAGACTAGGCACACACAGAGTAGCACTTTCTGTGTACATACAAATAGCAATTCACTAAATGGATGACTGTAGAACCTACAACCTGTTGGTCTCTGGTCCACAGAACCTGGTGTTAATGTGTGTACTTGTGTGTACAATGTGCGTTGTGTGTGCATTCCTGTTGCTAACTCTGTCTCCTGGCTGTAATTAGCCCATTACTACTGGTGGAGTGACCTACCGCGACCAGCCCTGGCATAAAGACTGCTTCCTGTGCACGGGCTGCAAACAGCAGCTGTCTGGCCAGCGGTTCACTTCCCGGGACGACTTCGCCTACTGCCTCAACTGTTTCTGCAACCTGTACGCCAAGAAGTGTGCTTCCTGCACCACCCCCATCAGCGGTAAATCCTCTGCTCCATCTAGATGGTTCTAGACCCACCTCTCCTCAGGCACCACTCAGAACATCAGACTAGGGTTCTAGATGGTTCTAGACTCACCTCTCCTCAGGCACCACTCAGAACATCAGACTAGGGTTCTAGATGCTTCTAGACTCACCTCTCCTCAGGCACCACTCAGGACATCAGACTAGGGTTCTAAATGGTTCTTGACTCACTTCTCCTCAGGCACCACTCAGAACATCAGACTAGGGTTCTAGATGGTTCTAGACTCACCTCTCCTCAGGCACCACTCAGAACATCAGACTAGGGTTCTAGATGGTTCTAGACTCACCTCTCCTCAGGCACCACTCAGAACATCAGACAGGGGGTCTCCACTGTATCAGGAACCAGGCTATCATACATGATCCAATGAAGTGTGCTGAACCTTCACTGAGATTAGATTAAGTAGGATGCAGTGTCTGTTTACCCGTTTACCTGCCCTGTTTACCTGACTTGTTTACCTGACACATTTACGACTTTTAAGGACATGGAGACATAACCTCCCTTTAAAATGGACTGACTCTGACTTCTGGGATTCCCCTTTAAAATTAATTTGTTTGGAATTCTGGGACTCTTATGTCTGGGACTCCCATTTAAATACGTTTGTGTGTTGACTCCTCCCAGGTCCAGGATCCTTCAGTTCTGGGACTCCCATTTAAATAAGTGTGTTGACTCCTCCCAGATCCAGGACCCCTTCAGTTCTGGGACTCCCATTTAAATAAGTGTGTTGACTCCTCCCAGGTCCAGGACCCCTCAGTTCTGGGACTCCCATTTAAATAAGTGTGTTGACTCCTCCCAGGCCAGGACCCCTCAGTTCTTGGACTCCCATTTAAATAGGTGTGTTGACTCCTCCCAGGTCTAGGTGGCAGTAAGTACATCTCTTTCGAGGAGCGTCAGTGGCACAACGACTGCTTCAACTGTAAGAAGTGCTCCGTGTCCCTGGTGGGCCGCGGATTCCTGACCGAGCGCGACGACATCCTGTGCCCTGAATGCGGCAAAGACATCTGATTGGCAGGCAGCAATTAGCAAGTAACCTGATTGGATGAAGATGGAAAACAGGAAGAGACCATGGCGAGCAACACGGCCCAGTGACACCGTCAGCAACAGTCAGGCTGTGTTAGAGAGGATACAAAAGCTGCAATGTGTCATGGGTAAACTATGAAACCCATCAAATGGAAGTTATTTCCACTGAAAGGTCACCAGTAGGTCAGTTAATGGTCTCCTGCAGTGGGTTTGATCCTCTCACACAGCCTCAGTTGAGACATGGAAACACAATATTTGGTTACTAACCCAGTGCTGTTTGATTTTAAAATATAATTTAGCCTATAACAGGTTTTTCTTTCATAGTTCTGATTGTGTTTAGTGCAATAGAAAATATTGCTTAGTGCATGTGCTTTGGCCTGATATATCCATTATCAGTTATGGTTTTGCCCATTAATGTCTGCTGTCATAATACATTCTATACTTTTAAAAATCATATTCATATATTCAGAGTTTATGTATTTATAGGAATATTTCACCTAAATTATAGACATCTGACAGTCTGAAGAAAACAATGTATTCTATAATTCAGGTGAACTGTATTTGCGTTTTGAAAGGCTTTTTAGCGGCATGTATGCTGGAGCTTAAGTTTCAGAGTTAATGTGAAGGTTTTAAAATGTGAATAACTAAGAAACAGGCTTTACAGACATCTCAACAAATGGTACTTTTGCTTACTGTTATTCAGAGAGGAATAAAACCAAAGCTAAACACACAAGGATGAACATCAGACCTATAAAGGACATGTTGATTGTTTAACCCCCAGGCGATAGCTTACAACTCAACCTGGTGCCAATGCTTCTGTAACAGACCCAATAATGCCTAGAAAGCTAAGAGTCGACACAGATCTGTCCGTATCTAATGTTCTACAAGTGTTCTACAGTGCTGTGTCTGAAGTCCAAATAAAAAACTATTTAAACAACCTTTGCTGTTACCTTGAATGACTGTACATAACCAGAAACGCGTTAGTAAAGCCCATACTTAACCTTTACTAAAGCAGCAGGCAGGGTTAGATATGACCCGGTTAAGTGGAGAATTCAAGGGTCACGGGGTCACAGTTTGTCTTTTGACCAATCACGTCGGTTTCATCGCTGCACGGATGACCAATCAGATCCTATATTATGTGCATGTTTGTTTCTTGGGAACAAGCAAATCGTCAGATTTCCTTTTTATTAAAACGCACGCGTACACCCAATACCAAATAATTCACAGAGGCTGAGCATTTCATTAAAGTCACAGCACAAATGGACAATCAGTATCAAAACCCCTTCAGAAACCCCTGACATGCAGGCACCCACTGTCTTTGCAACACAGGAATTTGGTACAGAAGACGCTCTCGTCACGGGAGACTCGATATTCTCCTCTCATAATGGAAGCGGTCAGCCTGGCTTCTCTAGAAACGGCCCTGGAAGACAGACCGCTGAAACGACTGCTGGGAGAAGACCTCTGGTAGGTGGCAGCATCACAGAATATATTGCATTGGAGCAGCATAAAGGGTTAAATGGCTAGGTCCTATGATGCATATAAAGGTTGTTCCGGGACGTCTAATAGAGGCCAGTCGAGTCCCAGTTCAGCGTGGCTCCACCGGAGGGCGCTGCCGGACCGAAGAAGAGCACTAAGGACACTTGAGGGTCAGCAGCGTATTCATTCCCCCCAAACATGAGCTTCTATCTGACAGA
>JACXGJ010009455.1:11923-24534 GCA_016801105.1 Esox niger
CAAGAAGGCATAGTCCTTATGTCCCCTCCTCAAGAAGGCATAGTCCTTATGTCCCCTCCTCAAGAAGGCATAGTCCTTATGTCCCCTCCTCAAGAAGGCATAGTCCTTATGTCCCCTCCTCAAGAAGGCATAGTCCTTATGTCCCCTCCTCAAGAAGGCATAGTCCTTATGTCCCCTCTCCAAGATGGTTTAGTCAGTATGTACTCTCTCCAAAATGGTTTAATCCTCTCCAATTTATAGTCCTGTGGTCCTTCAGCCCCACGGACCTGCTCAGATTGCCCTTCGTGGTCACACTGCTTATAAAACTCAGAGGGTAACTTTTGGAGGGGATCAGTAAATCAGTCAACTTCGGGACACACCTGACTTAAACAATGCAATTAATGTTTCACTTTAAATAAAATACAAAAACACGAGGAATCTTATTAAATCTTAACATTTTAGAAGAAAAACACACAATTAACAATTAAGCCTAATTTAGGATGCATTCAGTCTTGTACAAGTTTTTAAATCAGACAAAAATGCATGAATAAAAAAAACTACCACTTCGATCGATTCATTTGTGTGAAATGACTCAAAAACATGACGATACCTTGTGGGAGGGGCCACTGGTGGGTCTAATTAGCCCCCTACACCCTTGATCATTTTCACTCCCTCAGCTTTGGGACACTTGTTCAAATGGCGGACAAGCATGTGAACGCAAAGGGATCTATTTGGGATTCAGCAGATACAGTTCTGACGAAGTCATGTGGTTGTCAACTGGCAGATATTCCCCTGCAGTGTGAAGCTGCCCCGGACCTCTCAGTAGGTTCAAAGGTCAAGGCCATGTTACTTTTTGGATCTTCTTCTTCACTTCCGGAGATTTCTGGTCACCCTGTGGTGACAAAGACATTCACAGTTTAGACTGAGATTACTTTCACAGATCTGCTTCACTATACTATAACGACAGCATTCCTGAACCTCTTAAAGTCAGTTAAATACGCAATGAAAGTAATTACCAAACCTAGTGGAGACCTATTAAATATTAACACTTTTAGTCAGGTAACAAAAATCTATAAAAAAGGGCACAATTACGTAAACCTAGAATGCAAGCCGGTGCCAAGAAACACTCCTGAACGAGCGTCTGGACACCAAGCCGACTGGGATACTATAGCATACCAGGCAGTCGGCTTCCCGTTTGTGATGATCTGAAGTCGGGGAGGGCCTCCCCAGACACGTGTTCCTCTTGGAGCCTGCGAAAATGGGGGAGGAGGTGGGGGAGGACAAGGTGGATGTGACAACGGTGCTGGACAGTTTGCGTAAAGGGTTGGTAGAAGGAGGTGGCTTGAGTCTGTCGGTCACCCCAGAACACGAGGGGTAACCCTGCGGCGTCTTCAGTCTGACTGGGACACTTTTAGAGGGGCCGCCGTCGTATACAATCTGGGGCCTCTTCCCGTTGTGATCGTCACTGGAACTGCAGGACAAAACGAGACAGTGACTGAGAAAGCGAAGCCTGGCATCATGTTTTTCTTAATATCTGAAGTGCACCTTGTTGCAAAGATACAGTGCCGTCTACCTCTAAGCTGGGCCGGTTACAGGGCGTAAGCTACACAAGCAGTCACTAAGGGCCCCCTACCAATAGGGGAGAGGGGGGCCCCAAATCAGATTTTAGGGCCCTGAGAAGGCTAGAGCCGGCACTGCCTCTAGGTAATGTCTGCTGTATTTTTAACCTGTCAAAACGCTGGAAAACTGGATTAACATTTAGAAGGAGCCACGCTCCCTCTCCCCACCTGCGACTGAATCCATGGGGTGCGTTCTGCCGTGCGCGGGTCCGCTCCATTCTCCTCCCCCAGCGGTTGTTGGGCAGGGACCTCTGTGGGAGGGGGATGACGTGCCGAAGGTAGAGCTCCGTAAGCCGGTCGCGGCCCCCATCGTCTCCGGTTTCTATGTTTTTCTGTCCGTCAGACATGCCGAAATAGGGAGATCAGGACAACTGAATGGTCATGTGTATAGAACATGTAAGGCAACTATACAACTGAATCATATTTTGTTATTGGAGGCATTATTGACAACTTAACAAAACCATGTAACAACTTAATTGAACTGCGCTATATGCATAACATTTGTGGTAATGACACACGCGTGTCGGTGATCAACAGAACACTTAACGCCTGTAGAAACAACAACCACAAGCTAAACCACATGTTTAGTAACACGTCGACTTTCTAACTTGAATTCAGCGTTCTAACTATGTACAAACTTTTATTATTAACGCGTTTCAACCCTGGTTTTGTAAACGGCCAACCTGATTGTCTTTTCTGTTCTGCTATACTTTCCACTCTTGCCGCTATGTTCCTGTCATCTACAAAAGTGTGAAGGAATGGCAATTAATCAAATGTTTGTGGAAGATTCTGGTACTGTACACAGACTACCAAACTGCTAAACGTTTTGGCTTAAAGTGGTGATTCAGCAGCTACGAGTACGAGTAATCAGAGCCATTGATCGTGTTTAGATGCGGTAGCTAGCTGACTTTGCAGATAAACCTCTTATTGGTCTTGGTTCGTTTCTTACCTCCTTCAGGACCAACTGGATAAAATCTTGAGAGAGGAGTTCGGGGTGCAGTAAGAGTTCTGCATTAGAAGCGTCTCTATCCTTCAAATATTTGTCTTTACCTTCACGTCCCATGTTATTGAAATTCGCCATCTTTGCTTCCACCTCCCAGCATGCTCTACGTCTGGTAGTGACGTAGCCCGCCAATCAGAGTAATCATCAAGGTACATTTTTATTAGTATTACTTTTTCGATAAATTATCAATTAATTTTTCACTTTAATATGGTTGATTACAATATCATATTAACCCTGACAAAACTTCTGGCGTGATTCGATTGATCTCTATTTTTTACTTAGATAAGCTGAAACTGACTTAATGATTTTGTCTCCACTGTTTTTTATTTCAATGTTAATATTGTAGGACTTTTGTTTTTTATTTTTAACCTAATATATTCTTTTAAATACTATATATGACATTCACAAAATTATTGACCATTAACAGACAACATTTGGTGGCACAGCCTTTGGTCAAAACAACTGCACTCAAGCAATTTCTACAGTCATGGATGAGCTTTCTGGTTCCAGAAGGATTCTGGCATTTTCAGGTGTATTTTGGCAAATTGCAGTAATGCTTTATGTCTCTCTCAGCAGTGGGGTCTTCCTGAGTTTCCTATCATACAACCATATTTCATTGAGTTGGCGACGGATGGTGTGAATGAAAACTATTGTACAATGACATGAGCTTATTGAGAAATCTATTCCTCAATAATTCAATACAGTAATATTGTCCTGGCCATTTTAGGATTTCTTTGTGGAAGAAGCTAGGATTTATTAAAATATTTAAATGTTTTGTTAATAAATACATGAGTTTATACCAAAAGATTATTGAATTCCAACAGATTTCTAGAATAAATTGATTATTGGATAGTGCATATAGGCAATAAGGGACAAGGGGATGTGGTGAATTGCCAATATAGCACAAGTAAGAGAGGATTTTAGGCACAACGTATCATAAAGGCAATATACCACAATCTCCTGATAGATTTCTCTTATAAACCTGATACCAACGCAGTTAGAACAGCAAACGTTTCATTTAAAGTCATACCCATGGTAACCAGACATTCTGAATTCTGGGTATCTGATAGCTGTGGGATATGACACTGTTTACCACGGTTATGACATCGCATCCCATTAACTGTTCAAATGGCGATGTCATAACCGTTTCTATGAGGCATCTCTGGTGTTCACCATATATTGCTAATACAGCCAAGAGCCTGGTCACTCCACGACACGTAGCACCTAAGAAAGTGTCTTAGCTGTGAATTGTTGGCCAAATCTCCTAGTGCCTTTTTCCATACATATACCAGGACTATCATCCAATCAGCATTCGGTATTCGGACAGCCTGGTTTCTGGTTTCCTGTTCTCAGGTGGCTTGGACATGGTTTATGACGTCTGAGAGAAGCTCATGGGGGAAAGGCTTGGTGATGCCAGAGGGGTCTGGAGGCGTCTTTCATCCAGACATCGCTGGCTGTTGAGGGTAGGAAAATTATTATATAATACATAATAATGTCTGTCACAGTTTTGTTGAATTGTTACAAAGACGTTACATTTTCCATATAATTCCATTTACTTTATTCCAGGAGTTATTAAAGAGCTGTCCTCTCCTCACAAGTCCCCAGCTGGGTATTAATGGAAACATCCAATAGGTTACGTGTAAAGAGCTGTCCTCCCCTGACAAGTCCCCAGCTGGGTATTAATAGAAACATCCAATAGGTTACGTGTAAAGAGCTGTCCTCTCCTCACAAGTCCCCAGCTGGGTATTAATGGAAACATCCAATAGGTTACGTGTAAAGAGCTGTCCTCCCCTGACAAGTCCCCAGCTGGGTATTAATGGAAACATCCAATAGGTTACGTGTAAAGAGCTGTCCTCTCCTCACAAGTCCCCAGCTGGGTATTAATGGAAACATCCAATAGGTTACATGTAAAGTGCTGTCCTCTCCTCACAAGTCCCCAGCTGGGTATTAATGGAAACATCCAATAGGTTACGTGTAAAGAGCAGTAAAACTGAGAGCAAACCTCACGTGCTAGGTATATCAGTAAATCTTGGATGGGCTTGATGAAAGCTTGTCTCAGTGAAATGTTTTACCTCTGTCCAGATGGAAACTAGTCTTGGTGAATTGTTCAACCTCTGTCCATATGGAGACTAGCTATACATATTGTGTGTTCTGCTGTGGAAGAAATGGCACAGATGTTACAGATCCTACACACATTAAAACACTCAATAACCTACTGTCAATAGATGTCTTTAGTATCCCAGCAACAAAACCATAGTATTGACACTTTAGAGGCAGGTGATGGTTGTCTGGCCAGTGTTCAACAATCTCTGTCAACCAGCCCAACATACAATATTCTTTTTTAGTTTTTTAGGTTTATGAAAATGTACAATACTATTACAGTGCATCTACACAACTTACAACAGTTATAACTGCGTTTTCAGGATTTGTTATTTTTCATTTATACATAGTCTATATCTGCATAGTTAACACAACTGTTATTCACTGTTTTTGTTAGTAAATTCATTAAATCAGTTATGCATTTGCTGAAACAACAGTTTTATATTGATCAATATATCATTACAAGATCATCCAAACGTTTCATTTACATATAGTATGAGACATAAAACATCCATCTGGGCAAACCAACAGTGCTGAGCCATTTGTATCAACACCGGAGAAAGGCAGCAGAAAACTGTTTCCGGTTACACATCATTCCACACTCTTGTAACGTCACACAAAGATGGAGATTACCTCTCTTAACAGCTCGCCAACATCCATAGCACGTAGACAAAACACACAACTGTACTTTCTTTACCCTACTCCTGCTCTGAAAGGCTGAAAGTCAATGACTTTACTAACCATCTAGCAGTCACAGCAGGTCCTTCAAGCCCGTGGAGTACTCTGTTGCTCCTAAACACCAAAGCTGACAAGCGGTACTTTTCACCATGGGTTCCTCACACAGCCGACTGGGTCTCACTGCACACGTAGATGTTACTGGGCTTCACCCTCCGGCGGCTCCGGCCTGGCAACTTTGGACAGAGCCGGCAGCTCTTGGGCATGAACTCCAGACACGCCTCGCGGAACTTCCTGATCCTCCAGCAATAGATAACCGGGTTGAACACCGTCTTCAGGTAGCTGAGCCAAAGCGCCCCAACACTGACCGGGTAGAATGCCGGGCTGAAGTAGAACCTCCGGCTGAACACGGCCAGCAGACTGACCACGGTGTGCGGCAGCCAACACACGGAGAAGCCAATGAAGAGGATGAGGATGGTGGTGAAGGCCCGCGTCTTGAAGCTCATGTCCACATTTACCTGCGGGGGGCGCTGGAGGCCCGTCAGACCCAGCTTGCTGACCTGGCTGTGGGCCGGGAGGCCGCCCTGTTCGGAGGCGTGGTTGTGAATGCGTAGGGCGTTGCGGCGCACCGTGTTGAGGATGCACAGGTAGGAGTAGAGCATTACTCCGAACGGCACAAAGAACACGGCCACCGCCAGCAGCACCGTGTAGCTGCGGTCGGCCAGCGACTCACTGTATCCCAGGACGCACTGCGGCGCCCAGGCACCGCCAATGCCTGCCGCGCCTGCCGAACTGACCCGCCAGCCAATCACGGATGGGAGTGCCACGCAGAGGGACAGTGCCCAGGATGCGACGATAAGTAGCTTGGCGCGGTGTGGCGTTAGTTTGTCCTGTCGCTGGACGATTATCAGGAAGCGGTCCACACTGATGATCAGCAGGATGGACACGCCCTCCAGGACGAAGAGCCAGTAAAGCATGACGGAGGCGCGGCAGAACCCGCCCCCGAAACGCCAGTCGGCGGTTGCCACGGTGACGGCGGTGAACGGCATGCACAGCAGCGACAGCATGATGTCGGAGAAGGCCAGCGTGGCGAGGAGCAAGTTGATGGCGGAACGCATGGCCGGCTTCTGGTACACAATCAGACACACGATGGCGTTGCCCAGGAAACCAATGGCAATCATGAAGATCATGATGGCGGCCAGCGTCACACGCAGGGTGGCGGGCATGATGGGGCCGGCGGCGCCGACCCCCGGGGAGGGGGGCGGCGGGGGGGAGATGATCACACCTTCCTCCTCGTCTGGCTCCATCAGCGGGGCGCACCTCGTGAGGAGGCTGCCGTTGCAAAACGCCATGGCGATGGTTACCAGGCTACGAGTCAATCTGAATCCGGCTATACCTCATCTGGGTCTGACGGTGTACTAATGTGAACGTTCCCAGGTCAGTAGCGCGTCCTGGTCTCCTTAGCCATGGCAACGTCTGAAACAGGAGCAGAATTATACAGGGAAGAAATGGGTCAGAACAAAACAAGCCACACCAACACTACAAATAACCACAGATGGAAGACTACCAGCCAGGGATCACATGGCTGACGTCCACTTCTGGTGTTTCCTGTCTATACAGATGGTGTCATGGGAAGTGAAGTCCATACATGGCCCACTATCAGAGATCTAGAAGCCTGCACTGAAAGGAGTGCTGGTTGAATGGCTGGTTGATTGGCTGGTTGAATGGCTGGTTTATTGGCTGGCTGAATGGCTGGTTGATTTTCTGGTTCACTGGCTGGTTTATTGGCTGGTTGAATGTCTAGCTGACTGGCTGGTTGACTGCCTGCATGTCTTCACTGTTGTAAATGCACGTCCATACCAAGGGACAGACCTGAGGTCCATGTTGCCCCAGACATGAAGAGATCCACACACAATATAGATTGATACAACACACACACACACACACACACTCACTCACACTATAATTTGATACAATACACACACACATTATAGATAGATACACACACACACAGACCTTGTTCCTGAGGCAAAATGTAATCCTCAGGTTCAGCTCCACTACAGAGGAAAGTGAGCGGCATCTTCAAAAGAGCTCACACACGGCTGTTTCCATGGTTACAACCCTTTCTCGCTCTGCGGGTGGAGGGTTAGAGACTACAGGCTTTCAGTGCTCCATCTTGAGGCACTGAGGGGTTCCTATAAACCCCCAAACAGAGGCAGGTCCGCAGAGCCCTTCTCAGCACGGTGATTCCCCCGGTGACACAGCTCTCGGACAGGCAGGTGACGACCTGGAGGGCGGGAGCACTCTGTCAACATTACCAAGCTCATTTATTAATCAATCAATAAAGATGTGTGTGTGTGTGTGTGTCCGTGTGCATGTGTGTGTGTGTGTGTGTGTGTGTGTGTGTGTGTGTGTGTGCGTGCGTGCGTGCGTGCGTGCTTGTGTGTGTGTGTGTGATATCACTACTTCATATGACACTACAATCTTTGCAAAGATTTATGATCCATTGCATAATAGCTGCTTATTCACACAGCTGACCTCGTGTCAAGTGTTACTGATCATTGCCGAGGCAACCAGGTCATCAGTCCCATGGCAACAAGGCAAACCCACCAACACACACACACATTCCTTTTGCTCCCTGCCATTGTGTGAGACATTACATTGTGACGTTGTCTTAGTGAGAGGGACTGTTGCGACCCACATATCAAATCAGCACTTTAACAGTTTCTTACTGGTCTATTTCCTTCAGTGCAGCAGTGAAATGACCCCCTTGTATGAATACATTTTGGCAGGACTGAGAAGAGGCCATTGGGAAAGAGCATAACAGGGCATCTGGCTGTATTTTATCATGCATCTCGGGTTTGATGAAGTCCTCCCTCCCATAAAACTAGCGCACCGCTTTGATGTGATCGGTCGATCCTCATCGATGTGACCGATAGATCCTCATCGATGTGACCGATAGATCCTCATCACTGTGACCGGCAGATCCTCATCGATGTGACCGATAGATCCTCATCGATGTGACCGATAGATCCTCATGGATGTGACCGATAGATCCTCATGGATGTGACCGATAAATCCTCATCAATGTGACCGGTAGATCCTCATTGATGTGACCGATAGATCCTCATTGATTGTGACTGGTAGATCCTGATCGATGTAACCGATAGATCCTGATCGATGTGACCGATAGATCCTCATCACTGTGACCGGCAGATCCTCATGGATGTGACCGATAGATCCTCATGGATGTGACCGATAAATCCTCATCAATGTGACCGGTAGATCCTCATCGATTGTGACCGGTAGATCCTCATTGATGTGACAATTAGATCCTCATTTATGTGACTGATAGATCCTCATCGGTGTGACTGGTGGATCCTCATTTATGTGACTGATGGATCCTCATCGGTGTGACTGGTGGATCCTCATTTATGTGACTGATGGATCCTCATCGGTGTGACTGGTGGATCCTCATTGATGTGACCTATAGATCCTCATGGATGTGACCAAAAGATCCTCATAGGTGTGACGGGTAGTTCCTCATTGATGTGACCAGTAGATCCTCTGACTCCAGTTTGGATAATCATTTAGATAGAAATATAGGTCAAACACACTTTTCAAATACGTGGGCATGTTTTTAGATGCTTACTTTATAAATCGTCTGGGTTTATTACGCCACAAACACGAAATTGTGGAGGAGATGTACGTTGCAAACTCTGTAACTTTAGAGGAATGGAGACAGAGTGAACAAACGGGAGGTGTGTTCTCAGAGTTTATTATCTGCCTAAAGAACTCTTCATCTATTTCAAGAAGGAAAAGTGGTGCTTTAGATTTTTTTATTATAATTGTTAATACAACTTTCATTCATACAGGGATTGTGTCGCTTTTCCAAATGATGTTTGTTACCACAATCATTCACATCACATATAGAACAGAAATGATAGAGAATACAGAGATAAATGAATGTAACACAGGATCTTGGATTGACTGGATTGGCTGACCAGGATGATGTCACACACATGGAGATGACAGATGGTCAGACAGACAGACATACAGACACAGACAAACAGGCAGATAGGCAGACAGACAGGCAGACAGACAGACTTATAAATAGACAGACAGACAGACAGACAGACAGACAGACAGATAGACATTATCACCTGCTCAAGACAACATAACCACTTGTAGTATCACCTCTGTGACTCTCGGCCATGTTTGTCCTGTTAATCTGCCCTTCTGAATTGACTTGAGTTGTATTGATAAAAACCTGTTATCACGTATTATTTATATAAAGCATGAGACGGTGCTCTTAACCCCCCTTGAATACATGCAGTCATAGTTGGAATCCGAGACACTCAGTTATAGCCACATCAAGAAATGTGTAGTCAATCTGTATAGGCTACTATAAAACGGCGGTGCATCCAATTACGGCGTGGGGTCGTCACGTCAATGCGTTCTCTCCAATTAGACATTGGACAGCATATGAGCTTTACTCGGCCCTCTTTACTAGCCAATGACAATGCAGATTATAATTCTGTCAACACAGAGAGATTAGCCCTCCTCTTCTTCACGTCAATATATGGTTGCTGGGATACGACAGACCTGCATTGATTGAGAGAGTAGCTGTTTATGTACTCATGGAGTCTCTCTCCCCGTGTGCGTGCTTGTGTGGGTTTGCATGTGTGTGTGTGTGTGTGTGTGTGTGTGTGTGTGTGTGTGCGTGCGTGTGCGTGCGCGCGTGTATGTGTATGTGTGAGAGAAAGCGAGAGAGAGTGATAGAGAACAATAGAAGCCATATATGACAAAATCGTACCATTATATATAACAGAATTCGGTCTAAATAGGCATGTGTTATTATTGTCGGAACCATTGTTTCTTCCTGTGTTGTGCAAACGCCTCAATAATGGCTATAACGGAACATGATTTCCAATGGAAGTCATCCAGTCAGATGAGAAAGCGAGCCAGACCTGATCCAGAGGCCTATGACATATGTCCGTGGTTCACCTTTACCCATACTCATATTTAAATGTATCTAAAATACATTCTGATTGACAACTCATATTTCAACACCGTGCCGTTGTATGCGCAACCGATCTATCTCCTTCGTAAATTCTGATTCGATTTATATCTGATTAATGATTCAGTTATTAATTAAAGCAATTGCCAATTTCGAACGTATTCTTTGTCATGTAATGGTGCGGTTTTGTACATTTCGCAAAAATAGCCTGAATATTCCGAGATTAGCGGGATGCGCAAGGTTTCGAGCGCAATCATTGCAATGTGGAAATGGTAGACAATGACAGGTGAAAAAAGCCTTACCTTTGATTACAGGGAATCACAAAGTCTCTAATGATGAGTCTCAGGTGGCTTATCTAGCGGTCCTTAAACTGCTGTCATTAGACGATTTACAGGCGGACGCACCGTCCATGGCAGACATCCATTCCTCGGCCGCCTCCCGTACAGCCTTCCCTCCAAGACCCTCTTCATTCCACAATCGGAAGTCAAAACGTGTGCAGTCGCTTGCTGACGCGCGAACCGCTGAGCGATGCGCAGGTTTAAAGGAGCTGCTTTGAAGAGCAAATATCGATTTGCCGACTGAAACTCGTTATTTCACTAGGAAAACAAATCTAAGTGAGAGTGAAACAGATCTCACAGATGTATAGGCTACAACGGTCAAAATCAGACAAAAACACACATCTGTCCATGTAGGCAACCTAGTCAAGAAAACTGTAGTGGATACACATACATGTATACACACACATATACACACGCACGCAGGTGGGCACAGGCCGGAGACGACTAGAGACAATACTACTGGGGATGTCCTGACGTCATGGTCCATAGTGTAGTAACCGTGTTATTCCCAGTAGATGGCAGCATTGTCATACACCTGTTCACCAGACACTGGAGTTAAACACGAACGCCTCTCAGGGTCAGTGGTGATACACACTCATTTGCAAACATA
Organism: Esox niger; assembly: GCA_016801105.1. Taxonomy (NCBI): domain Eukaryota; kingdom Metazoa; phylum Chordata; class Actinopteri; order Esociformes; family Esocidae; genus Esox; species Esox niger. The sequence goes on from JACXGJ010009455.1 coordinate 23,268, forward strand.
CACGCACACGCGCGCGCGCACACACACACACACACACACACACACACACACACACTCCCCTCTCTATCCATACACACACACGCTCACACGCTCACACACACACACAAGGTTGTCAACCGCTCGATGCATGCATGCCAATGTTTTGTAAGAAAGTAAATCACCGTCGCTCCGTTTACGCAGGGATCTACGCTTTCCTTGATACTGATATTTAAGATGTAGAAATGCGGATTACTATTCCTATATTAGACCCACGTACATGGCATCTTTATTATATTGGAACATGAATGAAAAACTAGTGAAGCTCTGTTTACAGTCTTCTGTACTGACCCACAAACACGCGCACACGCGCGCACAGACGCACACACACACACACACAAACACACACACACTGCCCACCCCTCCTTCCTCTTTCACTTACCATGCAGAGCGAGATGCTGTTCATGGGCGTGCAAGCTTGTCTAAATTGGCATCGCGCCCACGTGCCGAACGTACCCGTCAAACGCGTTCCACTCCGCCGGCTGGGCGCATGCATGCCGGTCACGTCCCGTGACACCCACACGACACGGCGCACCGCTCCCTTATTGGGGAGAGAATTCATTTCCCCCTCCATTATTCCACAGATGTTTGCTTAGATTCTTTCCTTCCTCTGTGATGGAGAGAGCTGGATACTTCATCACATTACTCACTACGAGAGCAAACACAGTACGCTGAAGAAATATCATGTCCAGCACTCTGAATATAGAAAATCTAGGTGTATTGGTGGTAGTTTGTAAAAACAACTTGATTTTCTAGTTTCTGAAAGGTAGTCAAATGCACAGATGCTGGTCAGACTAATTCATTCAGACCCTGTCTTGATCACTCTAGAGATCTGTTACCAGGGAGATGTGTCCAGGGAGATGTGTCCAGGGGATGTGTCCAGGGGATGTGTCCAGGGGATGTGTCCAGGGAGATGTGTCCAGGGAGATGTGTCCAGGGAGATGTGCCCAGGTGATGTGTCCAAGGAGATGTGTCCAGGGAGATGTGTCCAGGGAGATGTGTCCAGGGGATGTGTCCAGGGAGATGTGTCCAGGGAGATGTGTCCAGGGGATGTGTCCAGGGAAATGTGTCCAGGGGATGTGTCCAGGGAGATGTGTCCAGGGGATGTGTCCAGGGAGATGTGTCCAGGGGATGTGTCCAGGGAGATGTGCCCAGGGGATGTGTCCAGGGAGATGTGTCCAGGGGATGTGTCCAGGGAGATGTGTCCAGGGAGATGTGTCCAGGGGATGTG
>JACXGJ010009456.1:0-24243 GCA_016801105.1 Esox niger
TGTGTGTCTGTCTCTGTGTGTCTGTCTGTGTGTGTCTGTCTCTGTGTGTCTGTCTCTGTGTGTCTGTCTGTGTGTGTGGGTTTTTTTTTTTGTGTGTGTGTGTTTGGGTGTCGGAGATCCTGGTCTATGGGCGCATGTGGGGACCTGAAATAAAACCTGAATAATTGGTTCCCTCAAGTTTTTTTTGGTAGGTTGCCACTATTAAAAATAAACCCTAAATTTAGGCATAGGGTTTAACTTTCAAATGGGCATGGTGTTGGAATTGTAGTTACTTTTAAAATAAGGCATTGCCAGTTAGGTTTAGGGTCAGGTGTTAGGGCTGTATTATGTTTAGGCATATAGGTAATGTAATTGAGGGTATGCTTAGGTTAGGTGTTAGGGCTGGGTTATGTGTAGGCATATAGGTGGATAGAGAACATAGATTTCTGTATTAGAGATAAGTCACAGATCCCCTCCAGGACAGAAAAAAACTTTATGAGTGTGTTTATGTGTGTTCCATGTGTGTGTGTGTTTGTATGTGTGAATGTGATGATATAAACCTTCACCCACTTATGCCCCATTCTTAATTGGCCATACGTTTTTAATTAGTCGACAGATCAGTTTAAATTCACATATAACGTGATGATATATCATACGGATTATAAATTCAATAATATTTTTTTCAATGTCATACTATGTGATGATACTGAAAGACAAATTACTGAAAAACAAAGACCAGAATGGAGTTTAATATCAACCTTTATTTTATTGATAAAAATATCATCCCTCAGGATGGTCCTACAACATTAACTCAGTGATGTTTGTGTGTAATTAGAATACATTCATAGTATTACTACTTCACCAGCTTTTTAAGTTGAAATCAGAATGTAAATCAGTTCTGCACTAAGGTGTAAACAAGGCTTTACTTTCAACTAATTTGATTAATTTGTTCTATAACAAAGTTGTCAATATCAAATTTCCTGCTAGTTAAACAGTATTAACACATTTGCAGGGATCACATTTAAGTTAAACTTTGCAGATGTTGGCCACATTTAAATGTCAAGGATAGTTTAGGAAATGTTTCTAATTGTCCAACCAACCTATCTAAATAGGTAATGTAAAAGATGCCAACAGGATTAAAAATGCATGCCTATTTGAATCACTTTAGAATTTCAGCATAAAATTTTTGTTTTGGTAAATATTTTCCCTAACTAAAGCAAATTTTTCGAACCTGTTACAATAATTCTCTTATCCTGCTGTGCTAGTTCTGAACTGCTTCAGAAAGCTGCTTCTAATGTTCACCTTTAACCGCCAGGTAAGTGTGTGACCATACCTCGGTCTCTGGACGGGCGTCTCCAGGTATCCCATCGTAAGGGCCTCCCCCACGTCATCTACTGCCGGGTGTGGCGCTGGCCAGACCTGCAGTCCCACCATGAGCTCAAGGCTCTGGATTGCTGTGAATTCCCCTTTGGCTCCAAACAGAAGGACATTTGCATTAACCCGTACCACTACAGACGAGTAGAGACGCCAGGTATTAGTTAGTCATCTTTATTTTCCCAGAGGGGCTATTTGATGCACAGCCAGAGGTTCATTCAAAGGGGTTGTCCCATTGTCCCAAGCTACTGACGCTAGAGCGTATTTTAGGATACAGGATCCCTGTGGGAATTGATTGGTTTGGTGGAGGTCCTATTTTAACTAGAGACTGCCATTCTGATCAAGTCACAAGTTATATAAAGGGAGTTTAACCTATTATGGGCCATTTAAAAAATGGATCATTTCAAAACACTGATCTAATGTGTTTTTGCTGTATCTTTATGACCTTGTCGGTATGCCATGCGTATCAGATTTCAGATTGGACATATCAGAGATAGCATCTTTCCGGGATCCAATTGTAACTATCCCAGACATCTGTCTGAAACAGTGTCTTGTTTCTTATACTGTAAGGCTACTGCATTATGTACCAACTTCTGGTAAATGACCTCAGAAGCAGCGTAGTGACATTTAAGTTTGTGCTAACTATCCAGAGGAAAGTACAAACAATTAGAATATGACTCAGAGAAGGAAAAGCTCCCTCAGGGAGTATCATTAACATTCTGAATGCCAATTGGCATTTATTCTATCATGATTATGGACATATGTTGTTATGATATTGTGCTCATGTTGATAATAGTTTTGATCCTAATGTTTTATTGATTCATGATGTTTTGTTGGATCATGATGTTGTGTTGAATCGGGATGTTTTATTGGATGATAATGTTTTATTAGGTCATGATGTTTTATAGGATCATGATGTTGTAGGGATGAGGAATGGTTCTGTGATAGAGGTCTGTTCGGGGATGAGGAATGGTTCTGTGATAGAGGTCTGCAGAGATTAGGGACAACTGTGTCTCTCCTTCTCCCTCTCCCCATGCTCTCTCTCCTCTTCTCATTTCGCTCCCCCTGTTTCAGTTCTCCCCCCGGTGCTGGTCCCGCGACACAGTGAGTTCAACCCTCAGCACAGCCTGCTGGTTCGTTTCCGGAACACCTCTCTCCACACGGAACCTCTGATGCCCCAGAACGCTACCTACCCCGACTCCTTCCCTCCTCTTCCTGGCACCCCCTTCTCCTCCTCCCCTTCCTCCTCCTCGTCACTTGCCCAGTCCCCCACACCCGCCAGCTATCCCAACTCTCCCAGCAGGTCAGCCGAGCCAGCCAGCCCCTACCACATCACAGGTATTACAAATACAGTAATGTGACAGTACCACTACATTGCTACTTTAATAATATTACAGTACTTTAACCAGAGCCTACCACATCACAGGTACATGCAAATACAGTACTGTGACAATACTACTACATTACTACTATAATAATATTACAGTTTTTTAACCAGCCCCTACCACATCACAAGTACTATGACAATACTACTAAACTAATATTATAATAATATTACAGTACTTTAACCAGCCCCTACCATGTCACAGGTACTACATTACTACAACAATGCTACTACAACAAAAACACATCGCAACTAATATAATACTTGTATATTCAAACCAGTCTCTAGAACGTCACTGTTACTAAAGTTTTAAAAATAGTCTTTACTATATATTACATAGGAGTAGTTTAGCACAAGTGTTCTCAAACCTCTCCTTGGGAACCGGCTGCAATTCTATGTTTTTATTTTTATTTTCAAGAGGTAGCACACCTGATTTAATTAGTGAACTAATTATCGCTCCCTTGATTAGGTGAATCAGATAAGGCAGTTCAGGGCTACAACAAAAATGTGAAATGTTTGCCGGCCCCTGAGGAGAGGTTTGATCCAGTGAAGTGGCCATGTTCGAAGGTACAACAACACATTCACACTGTCAGGTCTATCTGCTGTTCCTACCACTATATAACCAATACAGTTCATTACTGTTACATTACAATACTACTACATTACTACAACAACCCCGCTACAACCCTGTTGGCAAAATAGTTTAAAATGTAAACAAATACAGAATGCAATGATATGTAAATCATTAAAACCCTACATTCAATGGGAGACAGTAGAAAGACAAAATAGCAAATGTTGAAACTGAGAACATTTCTAAGAAGTTTTTTGAAAAATACAGTGCCCTCCACAATTATTGGAACCTCTATAAGGATGAGTAGAAAAGGGTAAACAAAATAGCTATATGTCACACAGAAAAAAAATGAGAAACATCCAAACTTTATTGTAGGTAATTTTATTCTGAAAAAAAAAATCATATGGGTTTGTTAGAAATAACAAACCCATATGATTTTTTTTTTCAGAAGTATTGCCAATAAAACAGCATTGAGTCTTCTCCTTTAACATCTAATAAGGCTGGAGAATACCAAGCAAGGAATCTGAAACCATTTCTCTGTTCTTGGTCTTCTCTTATGCACTCTCCTTTTCAGCTCAGCCCACATGTTTTCAAAGGCTTTAGGTCAGGGGACTGAGATGGTCATGGCAGAAGCTTGGTTTTGTGTTCAGTGGACCATTTCTGTGTTGATTTGGATGTATATTCAGGATCATTGTGCTGTTGGAAAATCTAATGACGACCCAGTTTTAGTTTCCTGACAGAGGCAGCCAGATTCAGAAATATCCTGGTATTTAATGGAGTTCATGATGCCATGTACCCTAACAAGGACCTTTGGAAGAAAAACAACCCCACAACATCATGAAACCGCCAGCATGTTTAACAGTGGGGATCAGGTTTTTATCGGTATATCAGGTTATTTTTGGTATTGCCATTGTTTTGTTTGCACCAAACCCGCTTTGAGTGTTTGCAGCCAAAATCTCTATCTTTGTTTGATCTGACCATAGCACTCTGTTCAAGTCCAAGTTCAGTAGTGTTTTGCATACTCCAAGTGCTTATGTTTGTGGTGTACTGAGAGGAAGATTCATTTTCTGCCTTCCAAATTATTATTTGGCATGGTGATGGCGTCTAATGGTAGTTTTGGAGACTTCATTACTCCAAGATGCTACTTTCCTCTGTAAATCTCCAACAGTCATCTTTGGAGAATTGTTTGCTAAAATTAACTTGGTTCCTCTTCCAGGCACGTTTGTAACAGTTCCAGTTGCTTTGAACTCTTTTAGTATTCCTCTAATGGTAGATATCGGTATTTTCAGTTGAGTAAATGTTTTATAGCCATTCCCATTCTCTCAGTTATCTTGTTTTCTCATGGTATTCTTTGTTTGTTTCTGTTCCATGATCATTTTGTAAAGCGTATTTGAAAAGCGCTATATAAATATAATGCATTATTGTTACTATTTTTATTGTTACTTATTGAGCAAAACACATTTTACCCTCAGTTGATTTGTGTGTTCTCTTATCTTTCCCATGTTGATGTATGCATTAGGGAATATGGCCTCTGTGTCACCTCATATTTATACCCCAGTGAAACAGGAAGTAATTGATTACTGCTTTACTAGGCAAGCCTAGTTCAGCCATCCCGCATCTTAAAGCAATAAATGGTATTGCCCTCACTGGATTTGAACCCTAGTTTCTCATGTGAAGTGCTGTGTCTTTAACCACTACACCACGATGCTAAACATTTGCCCAGTGTCGGTATAGCATTTCGACATAAGATCATCTTGTCACACATCAGTATCACACCATGTTCTAAACTTTGTTTTGCCACCAAGGCAGCATCTTTTTCTGGGAAGGCCTTTCTTATTTCAGCAAGACAATGCCAAACCACATTCTGCACGTATTACAACAGCGTGTCTCCGTAATAAAAGGGTCTGGGTGCAAAACTGGCCTGCCTGCAGTTCACAAATTGAAAATATTTGACAGATTATGAAATGAAAAATACAACAAGAAACCCCAAACTGTTGAGCAGCTGAAATACTTTTTCAACCAAGAATGGGAAAACATTTATCTTTCAAAGCTACAGAAATTGGTCTCCTCAGTTCCCAAACGCGTAATGCTGTCAAAAGAAGAGGAACTGCAACACAGTAATAAACATGCCCCTGTCCCAAATGTTTTAAAACATTTTCTTAGCATCAAATTTAAAATGGGCATGTATTTTTACCAAAAACAATCAATCAATCAATTCCCAGTTTCAAAATTGGATATGTGATCTTTGTACAATTTTCAATTAATTACAGGGAAACATGATTTGCACATCATTGCATTCTGTTTTTATTTGCATTTTAAGCAGTGCCCCAACTTTTTGGGAAACGGGGTTGTACAACACGTACACACGTAGCTCTCAGCAGCCCCAACCAAATCATGAGTAGGAACGTGATTACTGTAATCCTTCGGGTTGTAACTAACTACAGGATCATGTACCAGGTCAGTGAGGAATAACTCCTATCTTTATGTTTTTATAATTCTTTTTAGGTAATGTGCAACTTTTCGATATTCTCTACCTCCCATCCTCATCTCCACCCCTCTTCCCCTCCTCCCAACCCAGCAGAGACCCCGCCTCCCCCCTACAGTATGATGGAGACCGCCCCGACGGAGGATGTTAAGCCTGGAGAACCCTCCAGCACCAAGCTGATCTTCTCAGCTCCGCACAGAGGTAACACAAATACACACACACACACACACACCAACCCCCCCCCCCCCCCCCCCGTACACTCCCTAACATCACACACTCTTTGTAGATCTCCGGCCCGTCTGTTACGAGGAGCCAGAGTACTGGTGCTCGGTGGCGTATTACGAGCTGAATAACCGCGTCGGGGAGACGTTCCACGCCTCGTCGCGAAGCGTCCTGGTTGACGGCTTCACCGATCCCTCCAACAACAAGAACCGCTTCTGCCTCGGCCTGCTGTCCAACGTCAACCGCAACTCCACCATTGAGCACACGCGCCGCCACATAGGCAAAGGTGAGATGGGGTGCAGCCGGCAGTGGGCGTGAACAGGAACACAAACGCCTACAGGTATGACCTTCAGGCCCGAGGCCGCCTCGTTCCCTGTGGACTACCCAATGGGGGGGGGGTCTGACAACTAAGGGAATCGGATTGGTCAGACGGAGTGGAGGGACGAGAGCCATTCGAGCCCCCACCCACGCAAAACTGTCCCAGTCAAACACACACACACACACACAAACTGTCATCTCTTCCACCTTCCCTCCCTCATTCCCTCCCCCACTCACGCCACCCCACTCCCACCCCCCCATTCCCTCCCCCTCCACAGGAGTGCATCTCTACTACGTGGGGGGGGAGGTGTACGCCGAGTGTCTGAGCGACAGCAGCATCTTCGTCCAGAGTCGGAACTGTAACTACCAGCACGGCTTCCACGCCACCACCGTCTGCAAGATCCCCAGCGGCTGCAGCCTGAAGATCTTCAACAACCAGCTCTTCGCCCAGCTCCTCTCCCAGTCCGTCAACCACGGCTTCGAGGTCGTCTACGAGCTCACCAAGATGTGCACCATTCGGATGAGCTTCGTCAAGGTAACCGCCCAGTCTGCGGGGGGGAGGGGGGGGGGGGTTCCATGGGGGATTAGAGGTCATAGGATAGAGACGGGAGGATTTTCTGCTTCTTCCTGAAGTGGCGTGAGAAGGTTCCAACAGACTGTCACTTGCACATATTGGTCACGGCTGTAGAATTACACGGACGAGCAGACACACACACATCAAGGTCTTAATCACTAAGCAGAAACGCACTGAAACGGGGTGGGAAAACCTGAACAAAACACCGGACTGGTCACTTTACGTCCTCTTCCTCTGTGCAGGGCTGGGGTGCAGAGTACCATCGCCAAGATGTCACCAGCACCCCCTGCTGGATCGAAGTGCACCTGCATGGCCCCCTCCAGTGGCTGGACAAGGTCCTCACCCAGATGGGCTCCCCACATAACCCCATCTCTTCTGTGTCGTAACACACACACACACACACACACACACAGACAGACTCACATCACACAGACACAAACAGTCCTCCACGAGTCTGTGCTTCCTGACAGGTATTGAGCATCATTTCATTCACACACGACAACACGGCGGTACTGTGGTGGCCTACAGGTAATCACACACGACATCCTGTGGCCTTCGGTTACTTCCTGATACAGAGAGTATTAACAGGACCACTGGGACATCATCGGACTTGCAAAACAGATCTGACCGGAAAAAAACAGTGCCTCGGGCCCGGTGTCGTCCCTGCAGCATTACAGAAACATTTGTATTGTTTTAGCTACTTCTCAGTTTTGCACTTTTTCCTTCAGCTTTTCATTCACTGCAAGCTACAGCACTGCATTCAATCCCACAGAGACAACGTCTGTGACTCAGATGCCACCTCAGCAGTTAGGACTCAGGCGACCAATGGGACGCGACGTTAGAGCAGGCACAGACGGAGATGTATTCGCCTGTAGTTTGGTGTTTGTTGCGAGTAACGTGTTGGAATCACGTACGTTCTGCCCAGTGGCCGTTGAAAGTTAACTGAGAATGAGCAGATATCATTGGTTGAAATGGAATGGTTTCTCACACTGGGTTTAATGTGTTTAGCTCCATTTCATGTACTCTCATCCATGAGCACATTCTCCTCAGTTAAGTTTCATTGGCCTCCACTGGTACTGACACCACCTGGAACTGCAGTAATTGTGAAATGGTTGCCTTTGATTTAAGAAGAGTGAACAGTGCCCGCCCACCCCAATGTAACGTGGGTCTTGTAGTGACTGACTTCCTTTCTGCTTGTCTCATTAAAGCTTTTTGCTAAATATTGTAAGTAGTGATACGTGTTTTTAAATAGTAATATACTATGATACCGGATAAACTGAGATCATAACTAGCGGTGCGAAAGGCTTCTCTCCAAGATTTTGGGTTCATTCTGATTGCGCGTTAAGGCAGCGGGTACCTTAAGAGGTCAGCGCCAATAAAACCAACACGTCTTACAGGAACTGTTCGTGGAAGTGGTGCGTTACTTTTCAAAGGTGTGTTTGCCGACAAAGGCACAGGTACACCAAATCCCGGCCCAAAAAGATTACTTTACTGGCAAACCCGCTCCACATGCTGTACTTGAGTAAAACACACACACAGTAGATACACATTCAGGTTTTAATGGACGTTCTCACACACAAACTGACGAGTGCCATCATGTTCGTTGTCACTATCCAATCATGCAGCTGCATTTGGGAGCACAAGCGTTGGCAAGGTGACGAACAACGGTTACTCATAACTTCATTAGAGGAGGCGTACCCATTTTGCTTTGCTCATTCAAACAGACACCGAACTCAAACTTGCTTACAGACCACATCACAGGACCCGTGATTCTGCGGAGTGGTTCTGATATTAACACAAGGCCCTGATCCAAGAGCAGCGCTTCCTCTACTTTAAAACTAATTGTTTTCATGCAATACATGGCGTAACATTTTAGAAATGCTCACTACACCTTTGGCTGCTCCAGGAAAAACGCCTTAATTTTTACGGGCTGCACTGTGACCCATTCATTCGCTCAACAAACCAGAGTGGAGCCTGTTTCGATCCATTATGCAGGAATGGGTTGACGACCCCTAAATTACATTGAAGCTACCCCTGCAACCCGCGATCCAAAGTCCAATTTAGTTCCATCCCTTCCAAAGCATTTTAAAGCCTAACTTTATACTTTGCACAAGGGCACAACCGGAGCCATCTCAGGTCTGGTTGTAGATTGGTTGAGGGGGCAACTTTAGCGTTTATACACACAGCACAGCAAACGTTATAGAGTGAAAACCCAGAAGGCTACATTGTAGCTTGCCTGCGTTAGAGACAACTTAAACACCATACTGACACACACGCACACACAAAACAAGTGTGCAATTAAACAGGGCTTCCCGATCTTGTTCTTGGGTTTCTAAGCCTAAACTAGGACATCCAATTCTAATAACCAGCTGAATGAATAGATGAATCAGGTAAATCGCCTGGAGGACCCCAGTGATCCAAAGTACAGCTGCTGATCTGCTGATAATCACATTTAACAGATGTGCTCATAAGTTTGCATACCCTGGCAGAAATGAGGAAATGTTGGCATTGATTTTGAATATCCTATTCAAGGATAGTGATCATATGCTCCATGTATTATCACATAGTTGTTTGGCTCCTTTTTAAATCATGTGAAAAGAAATCACCCGAATTGCCTTGATCAAATGTTGACATACCCTTGAATGTTTGGCGTTGTTACAGACACACAAGGTGACACACACACAGGTGAAAATGGCAATTAAAGGTGAATTTCTCACAGCTGTGGCTTTTTACCCTGAAGTTAGAGCAAATGCCAGTCAGTAGTGTTCAATCACTTATTAAGTGAAACATTTGGGGATCTATTATACCAAGCCAAGGTCAGGTAGACCAAGAAAGATTTCAGCCAACACTGCCAGATGAATTGTTCAGCATATAAAGAAAAACCCACAGGTTACCTCAGGAGAAATATAGGCTACTCTGGAAAAAGACGGTGTGGTTGTTTTAAGGAGCAAAATATGACGATCCTTGAACAAAAATGAGCTGCATGGTCGAGTTGCCAGAAAGAACCCTTTAATGTGCCAATGCCACAAAAAAGCCTGGTTACAATATGCCTGTCAACACCTTAACACGCCTCACAGCTTCTGGCACACTGTAATTTGGAGTGAAACCAAAATAGAGCTTTATGGTCACAAACATAAGCGTTATGTTTGGACAGGGGTCAACAAGGCCTGTAGTGAACTAAATACCATCTCCACTGGGAAGCATGCATGACGACAAAAGACTGTGCATGAACTGAAAGTATTTTGCCAAGACAAATGGGCAGCTACATCACCTGCAAGAATTTGCTGTCTCATAGACCACTATTACAAAAGACTGCAGAACACCGTCATTGATGCTAAAGGGGACAATACACAGCATTAAGAACTAAGGGTACGCAGACTTTTGAACAGGGGTCAGTTCATTTTTTTCTTTGTTGCCATGTTTTGTTTTATGATTGTGCCGTTCTGTTATGACCTATAGTTGAATGTGAATCCTATAAGAAATAAAAGACTCACTAATGTTTTCTTTACAAATGGTACATATATTACCAATTCTTCAAGGTTAAAAGGCAAACTTTTGAGCACAACTGTACGTGACACTCGTTTTAACAGACGCACCATTCCAGTTCGGCTTGTAGCCAATGCATAACTTGGCTGCATCCCTCATTTGAGGCCTGGAAAAGCAGCAGTTCTCTGGGTCCAGGGACCTCTGGCTCCAAACCAAAAAGCCTGCAGGACAGTTGGTCTCCAGAAACTGGCCTGATTGTCACACAACGACACAAACACAGGCAGAAAACTGACACAGTGAAATCAGACTTGATAAATTAACCATCAAACAACCACACACAATATTTCCGGCAGCTTAGGAAAGAGGGATATTCGACTGTTTGGGCACAAGGTCCATCAAGATGTTCGGCTTCCTCTTTTAGCCCCACCCCTCTGTGTGGGAGTGGTGCAAGGTCCTTCCACTGATTTTGTTCTGTTGTTGTGGAAAGAAAATCACACGCATGGCTCTAATGTTTTACTATGGTGTAAATGACTATGGAAGAGTAGTTATTGATATAAGGGCTCAATGTCCATGCAGTAACAAATTGGCCCCCTCAGCATCTTAGAGAATAGTTCCAGGACGCACTGACATTGTTCCGGAATGAGCTGGCACGATTCCGGAACCTTTATCCCAGAACCCATGGCTAGAGGTGGACACACACCGTGTGGCCGACTGCCGTTGCCGTTAGCAGCCCTGGAAGTCGGGCTGCGATTGGTTGCGGCTCTGGGTGGTGAGAAGGCGCTGCTGTTGCTGTAGAAACCTGATCACCTCGGGACTCCTTAGCAGAGACTGACCACAGAACACAGCCACAGAGAGAGAGGGAGAAACAGAATGTCAGTGTGTTATCTAGAGCACTGTAAAAGTTCATAGTTAGAGGTCCATTAACAGCTGTAATGCCGAGATGTGTGTCAATTAGTGTCACAAACACCAACAATGTGCCAGAGCGGTGTGGGGTTCACACCAAGGATCCAAATGTATTGCTGAAGCTGTGGGTGTGCGCGCGTTATAAAACATCTACGTGTGATCATAAAACATCAACGTGTGATTTGTGTCATTGTTGGATTGCTCCATAATCAAGCATGCAGGTGGACAACCTGTACACGCCTGGTACGTAAATACGTAAATAACAACTCTGTCGGGCGTATCTGTCGGGCGTAACGTCCAGGGCAGGCGCCCTGGTGTTTATTAATGTGTCTTACCAGTCTCTTCTGGTTGAGCACCTGTTCTATGAGGGAAGGTCTGGCCGGCCGGTCTCCCATGCTGCCTAGACGCTGTTTGTTCACAGACACCGGACGCTCATCCAAGCTCTCCTAAACAACACGAACAAACAGTACCTGTCAGTATAACATTGCCGAAGTCGGGTGTAACCATTCCGGCAAAAACAGGCCTTTTCTGTCCGAGAAAACGTTTACGCCGAAAGCTAGCCAAAAGCTGATGAGATCCGTTTATATTCCCATATGGAAGTTGTGTACACTACACTCGCATCACTCTTAAAAAGACACGTGCAACTGAACGATGCTGATATGAATACACCCCCAGAGACCCAGAATGAAGGACGTTTTTCCATCCTTGTGTTAATTCAACTGACAAAACCTGGCCAAGCAATAAGTTGGACCAGGTATACAGTATGTCTATTAACACAGATCGTGTGTGTGTGTATACCAGGAAAACTCTTACATCCGGTTTCCCGCACGACATAGCCTGGTCGCTCTTCTTCTTCTTGTACTTGTCTTTATACATCTTGTTGCGGTGCTTTTTACACATCCACGGCTTCCTCTGCTTGGCTACCTGCGTCGTGGTCTCCGTGCACCCGTCGTACGTGCACGTTTTAGACACGTTCTCGCTCTCCCCGAAGCCTTCTTCGTCGTTTAGTTCTTCTGGGCTAGCAGCGCTGTCCCGCGGGTCCGAGGTGTCCAAGACGTCGCTCTCTTCGTCGGCATCGTCCATGTCATACGAGTACATGTTATTGTCCGACTCCTGCGGCGTGACCACATTTCTGCTATCGACTACACCACTTTTGTCAACGTAGTATGTCTGACCGTCCTTGGTTAGCAGCAGAGAAATGCTCGAGTCCTTGTTGTTATTCGTTGACGTGGAACTCTCTTCTTCGCTCATGATGTATTTATATTTATCTCTACGATGTGTACGTTAAAAACACTGATCCGGTTCCTTCAGAAGCACCCTGCCCCGTGCACAAATGATCTACAGCAGCTATCCATCTACAGTAATAGTAGTTAGCAATGTGTTGTTATCAACCACTGGGGAGCTTATACGCTGGCTAGCTAGCTGTTCTGGCTAGCTTGGCATTTAATGGTATTCTCATCAAGATCTAATTCGTCTGTAAATAGCAATACACCGCGCTAACCAAGTCACATAAACGTTTTCTCTTTTTTTAAGAATATCGAAATGATATGCTGTCCTTAGGGAAATGTCCATATGTAGACTTCGCTGGTCGTCCCTCCAATCACAAAAAAAACAAACGAGGACAGTCCGCTGGTGAGATTAAGATAGGGAGGAGTCTCATAATCATCAGCTATACGTCACTGCCCTCTGGTGGATAGATGTCATCTATCCAGGACAATTGTATTGACTGTCATCTTAAACGGATCCTACTTCATACCGGACGGCGCAGTGTTAAGCCACATTGACGTGATAAACACCTATATATATATGTGTGTGTGTGTGTGTGTGTGTGTATATGGGGGGGGAATGCTAAGCTCCGCCCATGTCAGACCCCGGGGCTAAGGGGAAACGAAACTTAAAAGAAACGAAACCTACTCTAGTAAATCGAGTCAGGCGTTCTCTTCAGCTCATAGTTCTTGATGCCGTCAGAACACCATGGCCACAGGAAGCTCCTTGACAGTTAATCTCATATCTGACCATCTTCTCTGTTCTATATGTGATGCCGTCTTCACTGATCCAGTCTCGCTGAAATGCCAGCACACGTTCTGTCGATACTGCCTTAAAGAAAGTCTGAATGCCGGCAATCTACAGTGTCCAGTTTGTGGGGATCCAATCAAGAAAAGTCACCCTAAGGTAAACAGCATTCTCAGGGAAATTGCACAAGAGCTGAAACATAAAATACAACCAGGAATGGCTGAGATTAAAGGGTTCAGAAGTGAGGACTCTGAGGTATGCCCCCAACACAACATGCCCCTGAAGCTGTGGTGCAAGAAGGACAAACAACTGATTTGCCTGGTGTGTAGGGACAGCAAAGTGCACGGTGGTCATAGATTCCAGCCCCTGGAGGAAGCCAGGGAGGACCTTCAGAAGAGCGTGGCCTCGGCTCTGAAGGTGCTGAGAGGAGACATGTCCAAGGTGAAGAGGTTGAGCCAGAGGCAGCAGATGGAGGTCAACACCATGAGGGGGATGGTTGGCACACACCAATCGAAGATTACCCGCAGGTACGTACCAATCAGTGTGATCGCACACAACAAACCACCTATCTGTTTTCATACTTGTGTAAGGCTCCGCCCCATCGATAGATTATTGTTATATAGCGTGAGTAGAAAATAGTATTAGCATATTATGTAAAGGTTATTTAAATGTAGTCTAAACAAGCTCCAAGGCGGGATAAGATATACCATCACAAAGAGTTATGATAACATTTACAGAGATATAATCAGATTACACAGACTGGGAAAATCACATAGAGATATAATGAGATATGATAACATTACACCGATTGGGACCATCACACAGAGACATAATGATATTACACAGATTGGGACCATCACACAGAGATGCAGTCCCCTCCAAAAGCAGGGGACTGCAGTTCTGAGTTGTTTAACACATCTGGATGTAAATACCAGGAAATTAAACTTAAATTCTGGACTCTTGTCTCATACTCATCTTTTGATCTTAAACTCAAATGTCTTAAGTGAACAACAAAAACAAAGGAATTTGCCTTACCGTTCCAATACTTTTGGAGGGGACTGTATAATGGGATTACACGGACTGGGACCATTGCACAGAGATATAATGGGATATGATAACATTACACAGACTGGGACAATCACACAAAGATCTAATGAGATAAAAGATTGGGACCATTACACAGCGAAATAATGTTACAGCCATCCAAAAAAGATATGATAACATGACATATTGGGACAATCACACAGAGATATGAGATTACATAGATTGGGACCATCACGTAGAGATATACTGAGATAGCCATCAGAAAGAGATTGGATAACACATGTGACAATAATATCTCAATCCTAAATGCACACTTTAGGAGGAAGGAGAGGTTATCAGGAGGAAAGAGAGATGCATCAATTGTCATGGCAACTCAATGGACTTAGCAACAAAGCCACAGCCTGTGTTTATCACCATTTGTTTCTTCATGATCTCAAAAATCATAAGAAGTATCATCATTTTAATATCGTTGTAGTAGCTTCCAGCATAATCCCTGGTATTGAAGGGTCATTCTGATCCTCTTATTCCAGGTTTGCGGAGCTTCGTGAGGCTTTGAACAGGATGGAGGTGAAGGAGCTGCGGAATGTGGAGGCGAACAGTGGACTGAATATGTATGACATGGAGAAGAACCTGGGGAAAATGAATGAACTGCTGGAGAGAGGAGCTATGAGGTTTGTCATGTTTTCAAAATGCCTGTCTCTTTAAATAATGCTTTCACAATACTGTCGCCTGGACTTGTATAACGTCAACCAACCAACCAGGGAGAAGCTTCTGGAGGCTGCTGTGGAGTGCAACGACTCTGTCCTCTTTCTGCGCTGGTGGGACCAGAAGTCGGTGATGTCGGGCCATATTGTTACCCTGAGAGGGGACAACTTGCCCTCCCCCTCCAGAAGTTTCCCCCGGCTGAGCCTGATGAAGAGCAAAATCCAGTTCAGGAACCCTGACTGCCTGGAACCACTGTTCAGACCAGCTATAGAGAAGAGCCTGAAAAGTTGCATTTTCCCCAGACTGACTCCCTGGGAACCACCACTGTTTGGGAATGTATGGGACAAAATAAGTCTGTTTTTTAGAAGAAACTGAGAGAGGTAATTTGCATTTGGTTAGTCTTTAGTCATTAAATATGCATCTATAAACACATATGTGAAATGTGTGAAGTGTACTTTTATATCTTTATATATTTAGTACAAGTAGCTGTTCTTTATGTAATGGTGTAAATACATTAATTAGGTAGTACAAACACCCCTGCGCTAGGTTAGACTGTTGTAAACACCTACTTTATGTATCTTGACAAATGGACCAGTCAGGAAACATTTAGACTGATATGTATTGCAGAATTTATAAGAGTTTAACGGTCAGGTCTGCTGCAGTTTGACAGCCTTCATACGCAGCTCAGATGTTGGAAAGGTTGAAGAGGCAATTTAAAGGCTAATTAACATGACCAAAGTGTTTAGAGTGACCAACCCAATGTGTGTGATACATATTTAGAGTTGGCTTAAAGTTCTTGTCAACCCAGTGGCCAATGTTTAAGCCCCATGTAGGACCAGTAAAATAGAGAGATGTGGACTAAGGACAGTTTCTTGGTGACTCAAAGAAGGTAATTGAAGCAGTAGCAGCTAATCAGCCAGCAGTTTTAATTGGCTGAACTCAGTCCATAAATATTGAGCACAAGTCTTAGAACCTCCCCACTGAATTTTGAGAAGAACAAGCAGAGCCAGAGACAATACGGTATATGAGACAGCTGAGCAAGACATCCAGTTGAGCAATCGGTTCTACTTATTACCTTTAAGCTGAACAGAGTCCCACTCTCTGATGGCCCTGCCCAATATTTCAGTACATGTGTATTGATAGGCAATTTGTGCTGTGTACTACAACAGCAATATTTTCCTGCCTTGATATTAAGCTATGCATCACAATCATGTCAATTGTTTTGAATTTGGTAATTAAGTCAATGTAAATTTCGAACACAACCAGTTTGTTTCCTGGTCGTTTGTACCAGTAGCTCCAAACGCAGCCAGTTTGTTTCCTGGTCATTTAGACAAATAGCTCCAAACACAACCACTTTGTTTCCAGGTCATTTGGACCAGTAGCTCCAAACCAGCCTGGTAATATACCCACTGAAGGGGTATGTCTACACTTCCCTAAAACCAGTCTGGTAATACTGACCCCTTGATGGGTATGTATACACTACCCTAAAACTAGCCTGGTAATACAGACCCCCTGATGGGGAATGTCTACACTAACCTAAAACCAGTCTGGTAATATAAGGCTCCCTGACAGGGAATGTCTACACTATCGCACAACCACCCAGGTAATATAAATTCCCTGATGGGGCATGTCTTCAGTAACCTAAAACCAGCCTGGTAATAAAGACTCCCCAAAGTCATATGCAAGCTCCTATTGTAACGGCCTTTGTTTTATTTAGGTTTCCTTTCTTGTCAGTATAAAATCCTTACTTGGTGTTTCCTGTTCTGTTTAGTTAATTAGATTCATTCCATTGACCAGTGGTTCCACTCATCTGTTTTGTGTTAGCCCATCAGTATGTGTAATTAGTTCAGTCCTTTTCTCCCAGTCCTGCGGGGAAAATCCAGGCTTTTTTCGATAAGTCTGGCTAATTTTAGTGAGAGGTCTGTTCCATTACTGTGGCTTTATTTTATTAGTCCATGCTCAGTTACCAAGGTAACGTATACCTCTGAACTAGCCTGCTCCCTCGCAAACAGAATCCCAAAAGACTGTTCAGTCAATTTTCTCGCTCGCATCACTTGCCCTGACGTGTTTGGAAACAAGTTCAGAATTTTTCTGTCATTGTGACCAAGCATGAATTGACATGTTTTATTTAGTTCCAAATTACATGTCAATAAAAATGAACACGTTAAGAAAGGCATGTCTTACTACTTACCCTTAGACCAAACATATACATTTTTACATCCAGGTTAAAAACATTTCTCTTTTCACATGCCTATGACTGAGCTCTTAAACTCACTAAACTTAACAGCACTTCCTAGTCTTAGAGCTTTTATAGCTTCCTATGTTTTAATCACGTTTTATTTTGTTTTATTCTATTTCTATTTTCTTATTCCATGTTTACTTATTATGCTGTATTTTATATTTCTCTTCTTGAAATATTTTGTTATGAAATGTATATTTTGCTAACTTTTACCACTTGTAATGCAAGTTCTGGTGCTATCAGAGGAATAACCTCTGTGTAAATGTAACAATCTGCTGATGATAATGATAATGCAAGTTCCTGTGCTGCTGTTTAGACATCGATGTAGGGTATTATCTTACCAAAGGACTGACCAGTTTATCCAAGCACTGGAGCGCAAGGATTGAGATACCGGGGTGGTTCAGTAAACAGTTATGATAACTGTAATTCATTGAGGGTGAATATAAAATCCATGTAAAGACATGGCATAAATGTCCCCCTGGAGAGATCCCTGTAAGACATTGATGCAATGATTAGTGAGGAGAACAAGTATTTGATACACTACTGATTTTGCAGGTTTTCCTACTTACAAAGCATGTAGAAGTCTGTCATTTTTATCATAGGTACATTTCAACTGTGAGAGACGGAATCTGAAAAAAAAAATACAGAAAATCACATTGTATGATTTTTAAATAATAAAATTGCATGTAATTTGTTTTTAAGTCATACAATGTGATTTTCTGGATTCCCCACTGTATCTCTCATAGGGACTGACGGTTTCATCCTGGCATCGGAATGCGATGTTTGAGATACCGGGGTGTTGAAGTTCATGCAGACCTCTGGAGACAGCTGAGCTAGAGAGATACCGGGGTGTTGAAGTTAATGCAGTCCACCTGGAAACAGAGTTAGACAAGTGTAACAATCTGACTGTTTTAATTCTATTGCATGATATATTTTTTCACAGTAAAGCACATTGAATTACTTCTATGTATGAATTGCGCTATATAAATAAACTTGCTTGCTTGCAACGTATTACAAATGTACTTTGTGGATTATGGTGAAGCATGTACTGTTTAGTAAAGAGTAAGCTAGTATGCCAATGTTGGGACTGATTGTGACTTACCGTCATAATACTCTGTCTCAACATTACATTTTGTCACGCTTTAACATCAATACAAGTTTGAGTATTTTGCTAGACCCTATTAAGCCTTGCGTTAAACTGACTAACATATCTTAAGAGGTTCCCTTCCACCAAATGGAAATAAATTACCTACATATACCGTAACAAACTCAGGACATCACATAGTATATATATAAACACTCACCTCAGGTCATAAGAGTGACTGTCATTGGAGACAATTTGAGTCAGGACTCCCTCTCTCTGACACCAGATGTCTCCTGGTCCACCTTCTGAACTACTTGACTGGTCTGATTTCCACAGTCTTCACTGTCACACGTCCAGGTAAAGGGATCAGAGTCAGGGCAGGAGTGAAAGCCTGTCTTGTACCGAAGTTCCATCTACAACCGCACATCTTTATAAGAATGTTTTAATGTTTTAACAAGACCAGGCCATTTGGTTAAGCGCAAATTCGTATTTGGGAATGTAAAATGTCAAAAGAAGTGTATTTTACAGTTAACCTGAGGTCACACGCCATGCTACCCAGACCCACAAGTAGTCAAGCATGCTTATAAGAAAGTGAAAAGACAGACACACACACACACACACACACACACACACACACACACACACACACACACACACACACACACACACACACACACACTCACACACACACACACACACACACACACACACCGGCCTGCATTCCAACACACAGGAACACCCTCTTCTCTAAATCTGACTGTACAAGGAATGACAGAAGGTAACGGAATGAGGGAAGGGTCACACAGCAGACAACTTCGACCAACATCACATGAGCACACAGACAAACGTGTTACATGTTGTGTAGCAGCGGTCTACACATACCTGCAGGTTCAGGGGGTGTACAGCTCCGAGACCCCACCCATCTACCCTAGCCTGTTTGTCAACATCCAAAGGAACAACCCAGCAGAACCGGTGTGGATGAAAACATTGGCATGTGCAATTCAACATCAGGGAATGCCAGGCCAAGCAAAAATGTCCAGCTGGCATTATTATATAGTCAAACCCATTCCCATTTACTTTTAGATAAATGGGCTATGAATACATTTTGCTGCAATTTTATCCTAGGCAGAGAGACAAGGAACAAAATGGATGAGACTGTCACAGCTGCTGTTTGTAGCTACAGTTGATTATACAGAAAAATCAATACAATTAAAAATACACTAACTGAACTTTAACCTAATCATAACCTAACCTTAACCTCAATAACCTTTATGGCATTGACATTGAAAATATGAACAATAATAAAGAAGAAAACTGTCATTTATTTAAGGATAGTGATCATACGAAGCCATTTATTATCACATAGTTGTTTGGCTCCTTTTGAAATCATAATGAGAACAGAAATCACCCAAATGGCCCTCATCAAACGTTTACATACCCTTGAATGTTTGGCCTTGTTGCAAACAGACAAGGTGACACATAAGTGAAAATGGCAATTAAAGGTGAATTTCCCACAGCTGTGGCTTTTTACATTGCAATTAGTGTCTGTTAATATATAGTCAATGAGATTGTTTGCTCTCGTGTGGATGCATTGAGCAGGCTAGATACAGAGCCCTGGGGAGCAGATAGGAACTGTCAAAAGACCTGTGTAACAAGGCAATGGAACTTCATAAAGATGGAAGAGGATATATAAAGATATCCAAAACCTTGCAAATGCCAGTCAGTACTGTTCAATCACTTATAAAGAAGTGGAAAATCCAGGGATTACTTGATATCAAGCATAGCTCAAGGAGACCAAGAACGATTTAAGCCAAAACTGGCAGAAGATTTGTCTGGGATACAAAGAAAAACCCACAGGAAAACCCTGAGGAAATACAGGCTGCTCTGGAAAAGGACGGTGAGGTTGTTTCAAGGAGAACAATACAATGATACTTGAACAAAAATGTGCTGCATTGTCGAGTTGCCAGAAAGAAGCCTTTACTGCGCCAATGCCACAAAAAAGCCTGGTTACAATATGCCCGACAACACCTTGACACGCCTCACAGTCACTGGCACACTGTAATTTGGAGTGACAAGACCAAAATAGAGCTTTATGGTCTATTTATGGTCAACCATAATCATATGTTTGGAGAGGGGTCAACAAGGCCTATAGTGAACAGATTACCATCCCCACTGTGAAGCATGGTGGTGGCTCACTGATGTTTTGGGGTTTTGTGAGCTCTAAATGCATGGGAATCCTGTGAAAATTGATGGCAAGATGAATGCAGCATATTATCAGAAAATACTGGCAGACAATTTGAGTTGTTGTCCACGAAAGCTGCACATGGGACAATTTTGGACTTTCCAGCGCGAAATGACCCTAAGGCCAAGTTGACCCTCCAGTGGTTACAGCAGAAAAAGGTGAAGGTTCTGGAGTGGCCATCACAGTCTCCTGACCTTCATTGAGCCACTCTGGGAGATCTCAAACATGAGGTTCATTGAAGACAACAAAAGACTTGGAGGCATTTTGCCAAGATGAATGGACAGCTATACTACCTGCAAGAGTCCGGGGCCTAACAGACAACTATTACAAAAGACTGCACGCTGTCATTGATGCTAAAGGGGGAAATACACAGCATTAAGAACTAAGGGTATGCAGACTTTGGAACAGGCATCAGTTCATTTTTTCTTTGTTGCCATGTTTTGTTTTATGATTGTGCAATTTTGTTATGACCTACAGTAGAATATGAATCCTATAAGAAGTAATTGAAATGGGTTTTGCCTGCTCACTCATGTCTTCTTTACAAATGGTACATATATGACCAATTCTCCAAGGGTAAGGGCAAACTTTTGAGTTCAAGTGTATTTAATTAGAACGGCCTAAAATGTTCCAATCCCACCCAGCCAGAAGACAGAACCAATCAGATCTGCCCAATGTGTGTCCCAGGGGTGGAGAACTACCACTGGATCAATCCCTTTAACTTTGAACAAAAAGGGAGAAGTATTTGGCTCCATACCAGATGATCTGATTGTAATAATGAAAGTATCTAACTCAATGACATCAAACCTGTTTGGGAGAGATTATGTGTGATCCAAGTTGTCGACATTTGATCACAGAAACTGCAGCTGTATAGTCCCACATTTCTTAAGCCACGGTACTTCATCTCTTATGCCCACAGATCTTTTCTCATACTGTCATTGAGCAGGTTGTCCAAAGATACTAACGATCAACGTGTTCCACTGAAGTAGTGCCCTTTGTAATTACTGGGACAGCGAAGCATTACTTCACCTTTTGACACTATACTGCAAAGGTTTGGATTTTAAACCAAACAATTATCATAAAGTTAAAACGTACATTGTCAGCTTTAATTTGAGGGTTTGTTTGTATAAGCATGTTGTTCATACCATTTAGAAAACTTTTTTTTAACACAGTCCCTCTTATTTCAGGGCAACAAAGGTTTTGGGGACTTGGTCCTGTAAGAGATAGACCCTCTACCGCTAGACAAACATCTGGAGAAGGAAGAGTTATGATTCTGAGCATTTGTTGATCTCAATTATAATGCCCAGTTTTGCCCAGTAGATCGGACATTAAAGGGATTAGGGTAGAAAAAGAGGCAACAACGTTTTTTGTAGAAATACAACAGGACAGAGCAAAGCATTACCCTCCCAAACAACCTTCTGCCCAGTGGAACCATGGGATTTGTGTTGATACGTCTGATACGGAGGTCGCCTATATATATATCAGATTGGTTCTTGAGTCCAAAATATACCAGCTTAGCAATTTGTCTATTTGGTCAAGGTAATTTCTGTTCCTCCTTCACGGGTTGATTGGATAAGTTGCAATCAGGCTGAATTTGAAGATATCTGGAATTCCGCCGCTTGTCAGGTTCTGGTGGACCTGGAGGCAGAACATAACAAAGCGGTATTATAAGGAAGACCTGAGAATCCTGCTGACAGCTGAATATCAAACTAGTGGCGCTTTCACAATGAGACTGACCGCTGGTAAGAGCACGTTAGTGATGAAGTCATTCGTATGTGGTCCCGGGAAGGAAACCCTTACGTTCAATATAATAATGTGATCTGAGGAAAAAACAATAATAATTAGAACAGAGAAACACACACACACACACACACACACACATATGCCATTTTGAAGATGAAAGGGAACATCATACTCACTTTTACTGCTACTTTTTAGGATATTGTCGACATGGTCAATCGCAAGAATGGTGGTTGAGTTTTGACTGAAAGTTACGGGTGGGTTGGTGAGTTCCGGAGTTTGTGGGGTAGTTGATTGGACGGTAGTTGGAAGTGTATTTGTGGTCATGGTTAGGATTTGCGTAGTCATGGCCTGGGCTGTGGTTGTAACAGCTGTAGCACAAAGACAAACAAACCTGGGATGATTGATGAATCCATTGGTTGAATTATTATTGATTCATTGATAGATTTTTTTTTCTCAGATACTGGCAAATTAATTAAGTAGTTCAACAAAAATGGTGCTTTAAGTGTAATAATAAAATGTGTTTTTAAATAACAAATCTAAAAAACACATTAGACAATAATTACACAGTAATAACAAAAACAGTGAGTCTGGGACTAAATAAAATACGAACAAGATATAGGCCTTTAATTCAGGATCTGGATGAAGCATTGATTCTTGGCCAGAAACCAGGTTTAGCAAACTACATACGACTGTGAATCGATCCAGTCCAGTCAAGGTTGATTTTGAGGGGAATAAGCTTCCAAAAAATTTAGACACACGACCCTCTTTGGAAATTCTAAATGATGCCAAACCCATGGTCATGGGATCAAATTTCTCACGGTTATACTCACAGCTTTGGTTTCCAACGCTGATGATGACACAACGCAGCTCAGATTGGTACAGGGAACTGGGAACATTGCCAGAAGTAGTAACAGATGTTATGTCCAGATCTTCATTAAAACTGTGTTTTACTAAATAATTATTCAACATTGTTAAATCCAACAGTGACAACATCTGTTATAATCTAAGCAAGCTGTAGAAATGCCGTATTAGAACAAGTTTCAAAATGATTAACCACACTGCCATTGACCAGCAGAACCCCCTTCAAATCTGCTCCGTGTGACCTTTACACTCTGGCCCTCATCATACTAAAGGCCAAACTCACTGGTTCCTGACATATTTACAAGCAATAAGTCTGAACTCAAACTGTCTGTTGACTGACCTGCCGTTTATTCCCTGAGCGATGAAGCACACAGGATAAGACTCTCCCTCCTCTTCAAAAGGCGTCCATCTTAGAATGTAGAGTCCTGGGCTGGTGCTGTTTTTTGTGTAGCGCTGAGGCCCACTCACCAACAGCTCTGTGACCCTTCACACAGGGAGAAGAAAGCACAATATTATTCCTTTTTATTAAAAATAACAACACTGAGACAGACAGAAGATCACAATCTTGGCCCCCAACCACTGGTCATTTCACTGTCATCAAGTGGCAGTCACAGGGGTCACACACTCTTCCTGGACGGGCGTGTCCCAACAGATTTCTGTTTCCTTGACTGCCAGTTGGACTCGGCCCTCCAGGAAATAAGATTGTTTTCTCTTACGTGGACTGGGTAGCCTGGGCTCTGACAGTGATCTCCAGTGGTTGGCCTGTGGAAGCATGGAGCACTGCTCCCTGGTCTGGTGTTGGAGACAGGAACATGGGTAGGTACTCCCCCTCTGTACAGGACGGCACCGCAGGGTCCACTGGAAGACAAAGCATGGAGAACCACTTCAATCTGGTCTTTTTCATCTTCATTAGATTTCTATAATAAACAGGGAAATGAAAATGTACAGACAGCATTCTATACCCTTACCTACTTTTCTATATAAAGTACTACTAGATAGATATTTACCTCTTACTGCAA
>JACXGJ010009457.1:0-24237 GCA_016801105.1 Esox niger
GACTACAAGCATAATTAGTGCCGTGGTGATATATTAGTTGATCTTTAAAATGATTGGGTTTCAGAAATCTTTGGTAAAATGGGCATTAACTTTCCTAGCTTGAATGGGAAGCTGGTTCTTTCATTGGCATGGATGGAAAGAGAGCTTTGACAGCTGAGTGGGACTTGCCCTTGTGTGGGACTTGGACGACCAAGAGAAAAGAGTTGGCAAAACAATTAGTTCTGGTACAGATGTAGGGGTTGATTATGGTGTGACGTAGGGAGGGGCAGTTCCCTTTGCTACTACATAGGCAAGCACCATGGTCTTATATATATATAGGCTTATACTGGTAGGCAGTGGTGTTCACAATGGAGCAGCATAGCAATGATTGGAGAAATCAGCTGAGGATATGGCAGAGTCAAGTGACTTGTGTACAAAGAGAAGTTAGCTTGTCACTTGCTTTGGCAATGGACACAATTATTTCCCATGCCAAGTCTTTTTTAATTAAAAATTTAAATCTGAAGAAGAGAGGGCCTGGAACTGAGCCGAGTAGGGAATAGGGTACCATTTGGGAGACATGATTATGTGTTGCCTGGGGAATTGAGGCTTTGCAACACACAGAATGCTACACTATACAGAGGATCAGAGACTTGATCTGGGCTCTTATCATAAAAGCTTGTGTAATCACTGTAGTCCATTTGGCCTCCATTATCCGGAAGATAAAAGGCTCTGGGCTCTGTACACCAGTGAGGGTTTCTGAGCTTTACTCTAGGGTAAATAATTAAACAGAGCACCTCTCTGAAGCTCAGGGCAATTGGTCATGTCTGGGAATAGTTGTCACAGTTAAAATGTGATATGTGATGTGAGCTTTAGGTGGTAGGGATCCTTTGGAAATATTTTTTATAGCTCAAATGGGATGCACAGTTTTTTGGTCGGATGGTGTCTAAGCATGTGTCCTAAATTCCACCCTGTTCTTTATATAGTGCACTACCTTTGAGACAAATCTCTGGGCAATGGTGAAAAATAAAAAATTACACAATATAAGGAATAGGATGCCATTTGGGAGGAACATTGAGGGAAAGAAAATAAATAGTTTTTCGAAGGCTTGGATGATTTCCAGTCCCAAGTTATTTTTCCTGAGGATTTTTCTGTTTTATCATATATTTACAGGAGTAAAGAAAGTTGAAATAATATTTGCAGTTTTAGTGTCAAATATGGCAGTTTGTTGGTTCATCTTTAAAAATCACCAAATTAACTTTGAGGATTTGTCACAGAGCTTCAGAAACACAGTGAAATGTGAATGTAAAAGTAGAATCTAGACATGCAGTTAGGTCAGGAAATAATTGGACACTTACGTTATTATAGCTGTTAACCAAAATATATTCAAGTTACAGTTAAATAATGAATATGGGCTTAGAGTGCAGTCTCTCAGCTTTAATTTGAGTATTCACATCTAAACTGGAGGAAGGGTTTAGGAATTACAGCTCTTTAATTTGTAGCCCCCTATTTTTCAATGGATCAAAAGTAATTGGACAATTGACTCAAAAGCTTTTGCATGGACAGGTGTGGGCTATTCCTTTGTTATTTCTTCAACAATTAAGCATGTAAAAGGCCTGGAGTTGATTCCAGATGTGGCGTTTGCATATGGAAGCTGTTGCTGTGAACCCACAACATGCGATCAAAGGAGTTTTCAATGCAAGTGAAACAGGCCACCCTTAGGCAGCAAATAAAAAAATATTCAGTAAAGCTATAGCAGGAACATTAGGAGTGGCCAAATCAACGGTTTGGTACATTGAGAGGGAAAAATAATGCACTGGTGAGCTCTGCAACACAAAAAGGCCTAGATGTCCATGGAAGACAACTGTGATGGATGATTGTAGGATCCTTTCCATGGTAAAGAAAACCCCCTTCACAACATTCAACCAAGTGAAAATCAATCTCCAAGAGGTAGGCATATCATTTTCCAAGTCTACCATAAAGAGAAGACTTCACAAGAGCAAATACACAGGGTTCAGCACAAGGTGTTGTCCATTCATAAGTCTCAAGAATAGAAAGGCCAGGTTATACTTTGCCAAAAAACATCTAAAAAAGTCAGCCTTGTTCTAGAACAGCATTCTTTGGACAGATTTAACTAAGATCAACCTGTACCAGAAAGATGGGAATAAAAAGTACAGAGAAGGCTTGCAACAGCTCATGATCCGAAGCATACCACATCATCTGTAAAACACAGCGGAGGCAGTATGATGTCATGGCCATGCATGGCTTCCAATGGCACTGGGTCACTAGTGTTTTTTAATGATGTGACAGTAGACAGCCGAATGAATTTGGAAGTATATAGGGATATATTGTCTGCTCAGATTCAACTAAATTCAGTGAAGTTGATTCACTTTACTGATGGACAATGGCCCAAAACATACTGTGAAAAACAACCTATGAATTTTTTAAGGTAAAGAAGTGGAATATTCTGCAATGGCCAAGTCAAACACCTGATATCAACTTGATCGAACATGCATTTCACTTGCTGAAGACAAAGCTTAAGGCCAAAAGGCCCACGAACAAACCACAACTGAAGACAGCTGTAGTAAAGGGGCAGGTACAAAAAATGAAAACAAGGCTCCTCATGTATATGCAGGCAGCTGAATGGACGTTGAGCACTATGCGCCCGTCGGCTTCCTCATGACTGTCAGCTTCTGCGATGCGCATTCCCTAGATGGATGACGGATGCCCATCTGCTTGAGTGAAACGCGTCGCACAGACAGTCAATGCGTGGGGTCTATCTGTGCATGTGCCTGAGTGCTTACATCTTCTTACTTCACCAAACTATCTTCCTGTGAGAATCAAATCCAAATCTTGGTATTCCAAGAACCCACTCTTAACAAGTGAACTAGACAGGATCTATGTTATAATGGTAGTATTTTGCATTTTGGACAATACATTGCTGACAGTTCCAGATTACCTGATCATTATAGCAGTGTCAATGTTATGCAGCAATGTCATTATGTGATGAAACTTAGTCATTGTAACTAAACTCTCTATTTCAGCATATGGAATTTCAGGTTTACAAGAAGTTACTGAGTTTTAAAATCAATACTGGATTTCATTCAGCATTCTGTTTGCACAGTGGGAAATCAGCAAATCCATTGAAATTGTTTTTGCAAGTCTCATGTTTCATGTTTTTAGTGTGGTTTTAAAGAGTTGTTTGATATTTTCAGTATGTGCACTACTGGACATTTCAGCAAGCTTCATGTGTTCAAAACAATAACAATTTCTGGTTCATTTGATATGATGTTTTTGTACCATTTTTCAATTGCACTGCTCAAAGAAATTAAGAGAAGACCTAAATCACACATTGGGTCTCGATAAATGAAATATATTAAAGATCAAAATCTTTACTGTACATTGTGTAATTTGTTGACAACAAAATGATGTAACAACAGTCAATGCAAACCAAAAGTACCCACCAATTGAGGGCTGGATTCAAATTCACACTGCATATCTAATTCAACATTTGAAATACCAGGCTGCTCTAACTTCTATCCCTAAATCATAATGTGACTCAGTAGTGTGTATGCCCCCCACGTGCCTGTATGCACTCTCGACAACATCTGGGCATGCTCCTGATGAGATGGCAGATGGTGTCCTGGGGGATCTCCACCCAGGCCTGGATCAGTGCATCAGTAAGCTCCTGGACAGTCTATGGCGCTACTGGGTGGCATTAGATGCACCGATACATAATGTCCCAGAGGTTGTCAATTGGATTCAGGTCTGGGGAACATGAGGGCCAGTCAGGGTTGCTTTCGTCATTCAGGAACTGCCTACAGACTCTGGCCACATGAGGCAGGGCATTGTCCTGCAGCAGGAGGCCCACTGCACCAGTGTAAAGTCTGACGATGGGTCTGAAGATTTCCTCCTGATACCTAACAGCGGCCAGGGTACCGTTGGCTAACACGTGGAGGTCCACCATCACTGGTCCACCGCCAACCGGTCATGCTGGATGATGTTGCAGGCAGCTTAACGTTCACCCTGGCATCTCCAGATTCTTTCTCGTCTGTCACGTGCTCAGGGCTGGACAGGCCCTTCTCCGGACCTGTTCAGCTCTCCTTATGTAACGGCCCATCTCCTGGTATCTCCTCCATCCTCTTGAGACTGAACTGGGAGACACAGTAAACCTTCTTGTGTGTGCATGTATGGCTGTGCCATACTGAAGGAACTGGACTGCCTTTGCAACCTGAATGGGCTGCAGGTACTGCCTCATGCTACCAGTAGTGACAAAGACACTAGCCAAACACAAAACTACAGGAGAATCAGTCTGGAAGGATAAGGAGAGAGCGAATGTTTGTGACCACCACCTGCAAAACCATTACCTTTTGAGGGGGTTGTCTTACTGTTGCCTCTCTTGTGTCCTTTGTTGTTACTTACATTTGCACCAAAAACAAATGACAGTGATTCACAATCGCTTATGCTTCCTAACTTGAAAGATTGATTTACCTGAAATATAATTGATATAATGTTATACTGTGAAGATTACATGTTCTCTTGAGCAGTGTAAATTTTAATTGATGTGTACACCATTGCATTCTGTTTTTATTTGCATTTTACGCTGTGTATTAAATCTTTTGGAAATGGGGTTGTAAAAAGATAATACTAATACTACAATACCCCAAAATGTGGGCATGTCAGCAGTCAGGTTTTCTAAATGAAGAACTTTCATTGAGTTTAGCGTCTTACTGTTCACTCTAGAGTTCTTTAAAACAGGTGCCTAAACAACAACAAGATGTTTACTTTATGGCAATTTCTCTGGTATACGTCAAATTTCTCCTATAGGTTAACGCAATTCCTCAGACTTCAACAGATGTGTCTTGCCTAAGTACAACACAACTGTTTTTTCACCTTGTCAGTGCTGGAGTTCAGATCTTGCAAAATTTCAGTTATTGGTCTGGCGCTCCAACCACTAGGTCACCTACTACCACCATATTCATGCCATTTTTTACTCTGTATATCAATCTCTATTCCCATCCTTCAGGGATTTTCATGAGCACATGTAACGTGGACGTCCGCTGGTTCCCCTTTGACATCCAGAAATGTGAGATGAAGTTTGGCTCGTGGACATACGATGGCTGGCTAATGGACCTACAAATGACTGATGCCGACATCTCTGGTTACATGTCCAATGGCGAGTGGGATCTAGTGGGTGAGCGGAGTTGGACTTGTCCTTCCAAATTTGTTTTGCTCAACTAGACTGTCAATGCAATTTAGAAATGTGTCTTGTTTTCTTCATTTGCCAATCTCCAGGAGTGCCTGGTACCCGTAACGAGGCGTTCTATGATTGCTGTAAGGAGCCATACCCTGACGTGACGTTCGTCATAACCATCCGCCGGCGCACCCTCTACTATGCTCTGAACTTGCTCATCCCCTGTGTGCTGCTGTCCTCCATGACCCTGCTTATATTCGTGCTTCCTGCAGACTCCGGGGAGAAGATCTCTCTGGGTAAGCAGCGAGGATTAGGGCAGATGATCCATGGGAGGGAGATATTGAATGACTTTTTTCTAGAAGGAATTGGGAGAGGATCAAGGACAGGGGTGTGGAGAACTGGAATAGGCAAAAGGTGGAGGAAATAAAAAAAGGATCAAAACATTTCTCACACACTTAGTTAACAACCGGTGTCTATCAACGGTGAAATCCTGACTTATGGTTCTTTGCCCCAACATCACCTATCAAGGCGCCTCCTTGGTTTTTTGAAGATATATTTTTAGACGTACAATGCTTTATTGGACAAAAAGTAGTGAAACAGAGTATAGAGTAAATGCTAAAAAAACTATAGGTTGAACTGCAGCAGTACATATGCTTAAACCAATGGACTGCCGGTGGGTACACAGGGGAACGATGCTGATAAGATAAAAAGATAAGAGAATGGAGAATATTCTAAAAAAGGGTGACATTTAAAGAGTGGATGAATACAAGAACCTGGAAGGATTGGTAGTGTAAAAAAAATTAACCTAATTTGACGATGCATTAAACTTCATTGCATTACAGAGTCAAATCTCATACTCCCTTAAACATAGCCGATTAACATATTGATGTAATTAAGCCCAGAAATTGATTAGAGCACTTATCTTCCAGGAATTAAGCCTGATGCCAAAAGAACAGGCAGCCGAGACACGGCTTGTATGATACTAGTTTGTTGTTCAACCCGCTATGAAACAAATACCTTTCGTAATGTGCAGTTTCCTTTTCTTTTGCTTCAGTTCATTCATACAGGTGGGTTGAAGCATCTAGCAGTTTGGATGTGAAAACAAAAATAATGAAAATCTCAGGCTGGGTTGTGTTACTGATTATTGGACAAGAAAATTGAGAAGAGAGGTTTTATTTAAAGGGGCAAAAATTAAGGTTTTTAATGTACTATTAGCATACAAACATGCAGAAAAGACCAGTAGACACCTGCAGATAATGTCCTAAGTTAATGTTTCACATATTATTTTCTACAAAATGAATCTGACTGACATATTCCCCACTAAAACTTTCTTGCCGGTCTGTTTATCAGTTCGCATTGATTTATAATCTCCTTACACCCACAAAACTATCCTTCTCTCTCTCAACCACCCTGGACTATCTAGTACTACAACAGTCTTGTTCGTTAAGGGAAGCTGAAGAACAGACAAGATGTGTTATTTTTTAAAGGCAGGATTCTACATAGAGCCCCTTTAGGTTGGATTAGAATCCAAGCTAAACTCAGACATGTACCCTGGAGACAGCAGCACAGACAACAGAACAATTCTAGACCATGTTATTAACTGTTTACAGATTTATTTTTGTGAGGTGAACAAACTTTTGAAAGGCCAGAAAATACTTATTTCAACACGTAAACAAGTCAAGACCAGTGTCAAGATTGGGATAGCATAACTGGAATCTTGGGGACACAGATTTATTTCAATGTTTGAAAGAATGTCCGTCTTTTAATAAAAATAGAAAGTATTTTGGGTTAATGCTTTAGCAGATATAGACAGAGTGGAAGGAAAGAATGGAGTGTGCTGAAAGTAGCAGTAGAACAGATTCAAACACCTGCTGCAGTAGGATATTTTCACCTGAGGGGAGCAACTCAAAGACACCTTGAGCACCGTAAGCCACATCTGAGAAAAAGTTATTACTTTTGTTAGATTTCAGATTTCTATATGTTTCAGATTTTTTAATTTTATTTAATAAGGGGCATTGATTAGACTGTAAAATCAACGTTGTATGATCTAACCAGTGTAAAAGTAGTATATTTCATAATTGAGACAATTTGCTAGCGAGTAGTTAAATAATGAAATAATAATATAGCTATGCCATTTTGCAGACAGTTTGATGTAGTGTACTGCAACTCTTATGTCAAAAGTAGTGCGCTACATTGGAAAAATTTTATAATTTGAAACATTCTGATTTTGCATTCAGCAACAAAGAAGCCTTCCCTGTCATACTTAGAGTTTGGTGTCAGCTAGTCAAGATAAGCATATTCCCTTAAATGAGATCTATCTCTATCGATGTCTTAGTTTGTCAATGTTAAAATAAATGTAAATAATGTTTATCAGACTTTTAAATAGTGCCTTTTTTCAGTATAATGGGTGCTTTCTCAGATTGTTTTATTGGGTTCTTCTTGATGTTATCAACAATGCCCTGAAAGTATTTGTAAATTTGGGAAAAAATAAACCCAGTGGAACAGAGGTATATGAAGGAGATGAAAATTAAAATTGATAATTGAAGATGGGATCGAGATGGGGAATCGGGGAGGTCGGAGTAGATGGATAAGAATGTGTGGGCTGCTGGAAGCAATTCAAGAGGAATTTACTTTGGTTACTTTTGTCTTCCCCCAACAGAAATTGGCATCAGATCGAACAGAATTTAATTGTATGAAGCTGAAATCAATCACCTTCGGCTTGACTGGTTAAGACTAAAGAGATGTCTACATAAGGTTTATCCTTCAAAAGAAATATTTCTGGAGTCTCGCCTGGGATCCCTTCTACGTGGATGTCAACAAATGTGTTCTAAGATAAGGGGGTTCTGTGTTTTACAGACAAGGCCGGGCCCTAGGCATAAACGACTTAAGCAGTTGCTTATGGCCATGAACTGCTAGAAGGCCACTTACTACTAGTGAGCCCCGAAGAGGGGGCCCCCCAAAAATGTTTTGCTTAGGGCCCCCAAAAGGCTAGAGCCGGAATTGATTACTGATGCTCTGAGTATGCCACACATTTAATTCCATAAAAGCTTGGGCAGTCTGAATGAAGACTGTGCTAGGCATCAACTCGTATTTCTATATATGTTCTCTGTCTTTTCAGGTATCACTGTGCTGCTTTCGCTCACAGTGTTCATGTTACTTGTGGCAGAGATCATGCCAGCGACTTCAGATTCCATCCCTCTTATAGGTGCGTATGTTTCTGGATGTCTTAGAAAATTAATGTGCATGAATTCTGTATGTTAGAGTGCACATGTGTATAAATGTTTTTGTATATGTGTCTGTGGGTAATTATTCCACTTTGGCATTGTAATGTTTGAGGCTAAGGGTTAGTGGTGAATGTATACGCGTGTATATATT
This sequence comes from Esox niger, assembly GCA_016801105.1. NCBI lineage: Eukaryota > Metazoa > Chordata > Actinopteri > Esociformes > Esocidae > Esox > Esox niger. Next base: position 8,546 of record JACXGJ010009457.1, read on the forward strand.
TTACTAGTGTTTACTCAAGCCTGTGTGAATGCTTTCAATTTAAATAATTCTCACACTTTAGCATCAGCGACAGCTTGGTTAGGCTCAGGTGATCTAAATATCTGGATGTCCTTAAATATAATTGAGAAAATAAACTGTAAAGATTTGCTGCTGGAAATTATGCCCAGTGAGCTCACGACAGCTAGACAAATTAGTAGCCCCCCTTTAATTACATGAACACAAATCCAGTCCATTAAAGCCTGAGAAAAATGCCAAGTCATGATCAGCAGTAACACCACTGGTAGCATTACTGTTATTACAAAATGGCTTCTAATGGTTCGCTCTCTCTCCTGCTTTCTTGGCCCCCATTTCAGGACAGTACTTTGCCAGTACAATGATCATTGTTGGGATGTCAGTCATAGCTACAACAGTGGTTCTGCAATATCATCACCACGATCCTAATGGAGGACAGATGCCCAAATGGGTAAGTCAACGACTCAGGCTGTCCAATTCAATTGCCACTTTAGGAACCACTACAACCAAAAACAGTTATTAGTAAAGGTGCTTGACTACATCATTCCCCATTGGAAAACATGTCAGTCATATCACTGTAGGCTTACCCAAGAACACCTTTGAGACTGGTCTTCTTGTATATAACAGAACTTTTTTTGGTAGAATTAATGCTGACAAGATAACTGTCTTGTCTTTGCTTCCATCTTTGCTATAACCAATTTTTCATTGCTGTAACATGCCACACATGCTTGCCTCTGTGTTTGCTTGGACCCCTTCATTGTACATGTACTTCAATTCAACCATTCAAGGTTACTCGTTCAAGGTTTCTTTCTGGAATTATCTCCATCTTTTCATCCTTCAAATGTTAATTTTGACATATCTGAAGCCTTTCATTTTTGTTGTCTCGCCAACAAATCATTCTGGCAAATAACATTATAATATCCTACAACCTATATTTTGTTTCTCACTAAAACATGGCTCACAGAATATTGTAGTGCTACTGTTCTTAACGAGACAGCACCCAGAAATATTGGTTATATAAATACGTGTCAAAAGGAGTGACTGTCCTATTCAAAGATACATTCCAGTGCAAGAAAATGCACTTGATCATTTTATTTATTTTGAAAACCTCTGTTTTACATTGACGGATGCCCTGATAATTTTGTTTTTAACTATTTACAGACCTCTAAGATATTCTGCAAATTTTATTGATGATTTTGCAGAACTACTCTCTATTATATCAGTTGATTATAACTTGTTTATTATTACAGGGGATTTTAACATCCACATAGACAATAATACGGACAATAATGCAAAAAATTTTTTTGCACTACTTGACACTTTTTATCTCATTTGAAAGAGCCACACTCGATGCTACATTCTAGATCCGGTCATCTCCAAAGGTCTCGATATTTCCTCTGTGATGGTTTAAGATCTGGTCCCCTGTCTGATCATTTCTGTGTATTTTTTTAATCACTGATCATGCAGGATCTTTAAGTAAACTCTGTTTCCATTAAGAAAAGGTACATTAATGACAGTAACAATGCTCAGTTTATGGAAGCCATAGCTATCTCTCCAACAATAAGTGCTGAGTCAGTTGAGCTATCTCTCCAAAATATTGAATGTCATGCATTGTGTTGCACCGATAATGGTAAAGAAAACTATGAGCAACACAGTACTGAAATGTTTTAAATGATATATGGCTGAATACAAATTCAGATAAAATAACAGTTCTGGTTCTCATTGCAGCATTTGACACACTAGATCATAGAACACTTCTAGATAGGCTGGATAATTGGGTAGGACTCTCCGGGACAGTACTTAACTGGTTCAGATATTATCTAGATGGCCCGAATTGGCTATGACATGCAGAGTTCCCCAGGGATCAGTTCTCGGACCATTTCTGTTCAATCTCTATATGCTCCCTTTGTGCCAAATTCTACAGAACAACAACATTAACTACCATAGCTATGCAGTGGATACTCAAATATATATGGCTCTCGAACCTGTCACAACAGCTCAATAGACTCACTGTGTCATTGTACAGAGCACATAAAAACCTGGATGAACCAAATTTGTCTACAATTAAACCAAGATAAAACTTAGATAAGTGTTTTTGGCAACATAAAATAACTAGTATTAGAAAAGAGTTGGATTCTCGGGCCATATAAACCAGGGACCAGGAACGTAATCTTGGTATTCTGACCTCATATTTAACTGCAATATCAAAGCAATCACCAAAACAGCATATCTTCATCTTAAAAATATAACCCGAATCAAGGGCTTGGTGTCCCAAAAAGAGAATCTCATCCATGCTTTCATCTCTAGTAGGGTTGACTGCTGTAAAGGCCTCTTAACTGGACTCCCCCAAAAGACTGTAAAACACTTGCAACTCATTCAGAATGCTGCTGATAGAATGTTAATCAGGACCAAGAGAACATAGCACATCACTTTCGGTTCTTAAATCTTTGCACAGTCAGTTACAGAATATATTTTAAAGTGGTGCTTTTAGTTTATAAATCAATGAATGATTTAGACCTCAAATACATTTCTGATATGTTTGAAGAATTTAAACCGAGCAGGGCTCTTAGATCCATAAACACAGGTCAGCTAGTAGATCAGTGTCCAAATTCAACATGGTCAAGCTGCGTTTAGCAGTGATGCTGCACACAACTGGAATTAAATACCAGAAGAAATTAGATCTGCCCCAAACATATACATTTTTAAATCCAGGTAAAACACTTTCCCTTTTCACGCACCTACGACTGAGCGCTTCAACAAAACTGCACTGTTTAACCTTACAGATTGTATAGCTTTCTATGTTTTTATCTCGTGTTTACTCTGTTTCAAATTGTTTTATTCTCTTTTATTATTATTTAGTTGTTTTGATGTTTTAATTTCAGTGTTTGTTATTATGCTATTGTAGTTTTATACTTTTTCTTTGTAGAGCATATATAAACTTGCTTGCTTGCTGCTTGCGCTTGCATGAATGTCATATACTAAAATCAATTACATCTTCTCATTCCTTTCCAAGTTCTAAGTTGTCATCAACTGTATTCAGCAATACAATGGGTATGTAGGCTTGTGTATTTGATTGGCCTACAGTGCCTAGCCATGGATCAGTCTGTCACCTCATGGAATACCTTGAGGCATTTCAAAATGCGTCTCAGCTTCCTCACAGCATTTACGGAGTGATCGATATCGTCAACTCAGAGAATGGGTTTTGGTGAATGCGAATGGACGTGTTGCAGATGCTGTATAGATTGACGCTATCTGCAATGTCTTACTACTGATAAATAGGTCCATTTAAGTCGTCAGCTGGCCAATTAGCAACATTAATGATGTGGTTCAGAGAAGGGCATTGAACAGTTGACCTTCATAATTGCACAAAACAAAGACAACAAAAGACATCTATCTACCTGACTAATGAATATGCTTAGGGCAGACTAATTGAGCACTGTTTCTGAAGATGCTAGACACTCAGTGCTCAGTTTTATAGGATATTGTGGTAATATAAATATTATGCAAGAGTGTACTGTTCTTATTAGTGCTATATAGGTGATAGATTCCCCTGTTGAATGCATTCCTTGAAGCAGTTGGTATAATATTGACACATCCTTTCTCCGAGTGCAGGCTGAAAAAACTATCACTCCATGTTACAAGTAAAAGAAACAATGTTTATATTTTATTTATTACTTTCTTGCAGGTGTACCCACTTTCATACATCCTAACAGACAGAGATAAGAGTGGTAAAGATCTGGACATATATGAAGTCCAATCCATAATTAATATTTAATGAGCTGCTTAATCAGATGACTAACTAAAGCTTTGCAGTACTGTCCGGGTCTGGGGGGGGTCAGTAATCGAATATGGTCTCCATATTTAGTCACGGTCTCCAAAGTTAATGTGGCAGTTTTGGTGTCTGTGAGTTCAGCCCGAGGGTAGACTCCCAGTACATTTATACACAGTAAGCCAAAACAGCATTTCAGCTCAGGAGTCGCAGACAAGTGTCTATGTATGAGGTTTCCAATAAATAGTTGCTGGCAGATGATCTGCTGTCATTCAGAATGCAGATTTCCGTGTCCTCCTTTTTTTCCTAACACCTCTACACCCTTAGATATTAGATATAAAGGATATTGAGAGCTTGCTAGTCCTCGCTACCTAATTTATAATAGTAGCAGCAGTCAGAGCAAAACATGCCAAGACATGACTGGTGAAATTATCAAGTGAAGAAGAGCAAGAAAATGTAGAGAATAAATGTCAAAGCCTTTCTGTGAAGCTTTGTGATTGGTTCACCCGAGTGAGCGTCTTGTTGAACAGCTTGGTTTTCACAAGAGCTGTAGGTGACATTTTCAAGATAGTAAAGCAACGATGACTAGGTCTCAGAGCGTGTTTTAATGTACAATGTTTTTCCCCTCCTAACCTTTACAGAGATAAAGAAAAGGAGACAGTAAAGAAGACATGGTATTGTCTAGGTATAACAGAGGAAAAAAATGCCTAAGGGGAAATAGATGCTGGGGTCTAACTTTAATTCCATGGTTAGAATTTAAATGAAGCCTTATCTCCAAAAATATAATTGCAGTCGAACATTTGCTGCCTTGGGCAGATTTCTTGTTCTCATGCTTCTGAAAGTGGTGTTGAATACAAAAGGTCAAGTTGAAAATACTAGCCTAACCACACACACCGCCCACAGCGTCAAGCATTTACTGGCTGAAAGGTTCTCTCAAACTGCCTTTCATGGTATAAGGCATACTTACCCTTTAAATGTGTAGGCCTAACAGATGCATTTCTCTCACTGGCTACAAATCCAATACAACACCCATCCATGATTATTTTATTTTTGTTTCAGGTCAATGTGGTCCTGCTGCAGTGGGTAGCGTGGTTCCTGCGTATGAAGCGCCCGGGGGAGAGTGATGACCCAGAACGCCCCCCCTGTGCCCCCAACCTGCGACGCTGTTCCTCGAGCTCGCAGAGCGGTAGTATCCCCAACCCTCCGGAACCCCCACTCCACCCGCTGCACCCCCAGAACCTTCCTCCTCTTCAGGCTGGCCCTCTGCACACAGGTCATCCACACCTCCACGCCCAGTCCAGTGCCAACAACAACGGAAATCTGCTTTATATTGGCTTCCAGAACCTGGACGACCCCCCGCTGCTCCAGGAGCACATCCCGAGGAATAGCATCTCGGCGGGACCTCCTCGAGTAGCGGGGAGCCCCCCTCACCATCTTCCCCCTCAGTTTTGCAGCTCTTCCCCACCTCCCACCGTCAATGCGGACACAGTGGGCTGCCCTAGCACTGTATCCAGTGGCGGGGGCTTTGGAATGGGGGCTGGCGGCCAGTGCTCATCGGGTGTTATCGGTGATCCCCAGCTTCAGGCTATTCTGGAGGAGGTGCGTTACATGGCGGATCGCTTCCGAGAGCAGGACGAAACCGAGAGCACGGCCGACCAGTGGAAGTTTGCGGCGTCTGTAATCGACCGCCTGTGCCTGGTTGCCTTTAGTGTGTTCAACATCATCTGCACCATTGCCATACTCATGTCTGCTCCCAACTTTGTGGAGGCTGCCTCCAAAGACTTCTTCTGAGGAAGAAGAATATGGGACAAGGGAAGATAAGGATAGAGAACAAGGGAGGAGGGAGAAGAGAAAGGGAAGATTGCACAACGATCCAGGGCTCAGTCTGACAGGGCTATCGCCAGGGAAACAAACAATCTAAGACACAGTGGAGAAGGAAGTCGAGGGCTTTTAGGAGATGCCTCTTGTATGTTTCGGAATGGTCCATCCGGCAACGACTTGTGACATTGTGGGTCATTGGAGAAAAGTAGCAGTGATTTTACGGTACAACAATCCAAAAAGGCATGCCTCACGGACCACTAAGGGTGAGACGTAGAGAGTGAAATAGACTGAATTGAACCACAACACTTTCTGAAAGACCCTGAAGATCTGACGGTCAGTGGGAAGGGCAAGAAGAAAAGAAGCGCATGGTACAATTCAACCTGAGATTGAAACTAGATATAAAAGAGACAGGTCGAAAAGATGGGCAGATATGGTTGTTTTATTTACCGGCAGAGAAGATAACCCTTCACACTAAAATCCCGGAAAAGAAAGGCAGCATTATTTACGGAGATAGGGCGCCGGGGGGAGAGAATTAATTTACAAGGAGAGAATGACAGAGGGAGGGAAAAGTAAAAACTGCGACTGGGCCACATATACAGGTCAGGGATAGGTAACACTTAGATCTCCAGAATGGATGATAATAAGGATAATATGGGCGACTTTCTTGATAAAGCTGAAGGACGATAAATGCAATCCCATTGAACAGCCTCACTTCCTTCCCCAGGCCTGATTTGTCTAGGAATCCTCAGATGCTTTCAGTCAGTACTGCAGGTGATTGCGCAACTGCATTAGTGCAAAAAAATCATCAGTGTAATTGCCAGTAATTGTGTTACAGTGGAGGGTTAATCTAATATCGAGCCATAGACCACGTCACGTAATAGAATTTGCCAGGTCCTCATAGAGAAAGCTGATCTTATTGAGCTCCAAAGTAAAAGCTTTAATACAGTGAATGTGAGATCAGCAAATTTAGGGAGAAAGAAAAGAGTGAGCCTCAAGATGAACACATAAATGAATTAGAAGTACAGTATTATCTGTTATATTGCACAATATGGTTAACAGTTGATGGATATGTTTTTTTCCTCTCAATGTTTTCATTCTTTTCAAATTCAACATACCGATTAAAATATGCAGTATTTGTAGGAGATTTATTTTGAACACCAGAAACAGATTCTGAAAGAACTTCTCCCTCAACTCTCTTTAAACAGATGCATCTCATCTTTTCAGGGGGCACTCAATCTGGCAGTAAATGGAATAAGCCTGCATCCCAAACGGCACCTCCTTTTCCATGCAAAATACTGCACTATTATTGACCAAGACCAATAGGCCTTTGGTCAAAAGCGGGACATTATTTAAGGAATAGGGTGCCATTTAGGAGAACGCCTTTCTGTAAAACAAACATGTATAAAGACGTACATTTCCCATCCTCAAATAAAGTCATTTTTTTCTAACCATCCTTGCCTTCCTCCTTTCCGCAACTGAGATATAGCTAATATACCAGGGCTGATATATACGCAGGAGAAAAATGACAGAGAGGGAGAGGAGCAAAAAAAGTGCTGATGTGCAGCTAGCACCAGACAGGGTTTTAATTGATCACTCTTTCAGGAAGAGAGGAAAGGATGAAGGGAGGGATGGATAGAGGGAGTTAATGGAGGAGAGAGGCTCACGCGCTGTAATTTACCAGATTTACGAGCGGGCCAGGGAGATAGCGGCAATTCGACAAAGCATAACTCAGTCACACATCAGTCACACAATAAACCACAACGCAAAATATGTAGTATAGCGATAGCACATTTTCAAATGTCAAAGGAGTCTATTGACAGGGTGTGTAGATGTCAGGCATCGCATGCAATACTTTCTCAAAACTCTTCGTATTTGGTATACAAACATGAGTACAGTGTCTTCAGAAAGTATTCACATCCCCTTGACTTTTTCCACATTATTGTGTTACAAAGAGATTCATTTACTTCTGTTTAGCCAGGGCTTGTCCACTCAGTAACAACAGGATCAAAATGTATTAAAATGTATTTAGTACTCAGTTTTCATCAATGATTTACACAAAATACCATGTAAAATGTATTAATACAAAATATGAATTGCTCAGGAACCACACCCACTATTTTAATATACTTTGAATTTAGTCAAGGTTTTCCTTTAGGTCACAGTTTTTTCCCTAATGTTTGCCTATTGTTCATTTTTGACTGAATTGAGCTCGTAAGCTTCATTACTGACTATTATTTGGGTTATTATTGTGGAATATCATATATGTTGTTGATTCATCTATAGTTTTCTTACAGTATTCATTAAACTCTGTTACTGTTTCAAAATCACTTATTTGCCTTGTGGTTGAATCTGTACTCAGAATTCACTACTCAGCAGAGGGATCTTACAAATAATTGTATGTATGGGAAACAGAGATGAGTTAGTCATTAAAAATTATATTATTGCACACTAAAATGTTTTAATGTAGAATGAATGCATTTTTTAACGAAATCCCTACCTCCCCCCCAAAATGCCGATTAGATCAGATTCAGCAATTGGGAAGGACAAAGGAGTTATTTAGTCCAGACAAGGGCATGCAGGTTAGTGGTTAAAACATTGGTTCAATTCCCTGAACAATCTAAGCCCTTAAGCAAGAACTGTAACTCTAATGTCTCCTGTAAGTTGCTATGGATAACAAATTTGACGAAATGCCCATATTATGTCATTATAATACTATATCGTGGCCTACAGTGATACAGCAGTTTAGGCCACAGTCTCTGATGCACAACTACGGCTGCAGCATTGGTTCTAATCTTGTCAAATGCTCTCCCAGCAAAAACTGCCCACCCTTCACCATTGTCCGGAGAAGGTCGCAAAAATAGAATGGTGGAAGATTTTAACTTGAGTTGTCAAGGGTTTTTATGCAGACTGGGCGTACTGGTGAGTAATGTAATCAGGCCAAAAATACAATAATGCTATATCTAAAGAAAATGTTGTAATTACACTCACCAAAAATGTTCACCCTTGATAAAGATGTGAAAAATAGTACGTTACTAGTACACCATGAATAACATTGATAATATACGCAGTCAATATGACCAATGTATCTTTAGGATCTAAAAATATTCTGTTTGGGGGAATAGTTTAGAAAGGCTACAAAACTCTAGTCCTGTTTTTTCTTTCTATCTTGTAGTTAATTGCACTCAGCTTATTTACCAGGTGTGTACAACACAGTGCTTCTCAACCCTGGTCCTGGGGAACCTTAGGGTGTAAATCTTTTGTTTTTACCCAAGGACCTTATTCAAATTAAAGACTTGATGACAGGTTAATTATGTCAAGCAAGTGTAAGTGGAAGGTCAACATTTGAATCAGGAGTGTGAGTGCAAGGGTAAATGCGTCCACCGCTTGGGCTCCCCAGGACCAGGGTTGGGAAACACTGGTGTAGCATTTATGAATCCATCTCATAAAAAAGCCCCAGTGCCGTTCCCCTTGCAAGGGTATGGTGGTTCTAAAAATACATTCTGAATTTTTGGGGAATTACGTATAAAGTGTAATTCCCCTGTGTTATTAATTTAGTACAATATTCTCCACATAAAAACTTTGGTGACAATCATGTAGTTGACTGTATGCACACACTTACTCTAATACTCGTGACCCTTTCAAAACCAACCCACCAGTCGTAATTCACTAGGTTATACTGTAACTAATACACATAACTTAGTTTCATATGTAAAGTAACATTTGACACAGAATTTAAATGATAAAAAGAGAAAAATAGCTTGTAATGATTAGGAGTACAAAGCATTACAACATTAACCTAGGTAAAATCAAACCTGAAGTTTGTATGTTTAATGACACTAAAATGAACCATACAGCCTAACAGTGCTACAGCCTTTCCTTCTGCCAATAAAACGGCATCACCAGACGAAATAGCTTTCAATAATTTACAAACTCCAATAATAATCGTATTATAATTTTTTTGTATTTGGTTGCAAATGTGATCCTTTCAAGTTGTTCCGATTAGTTACTCTCCCAGACCTGGTTTCACGCTGGGTCTCTTTGTCCTCTAATGAGTATAGTTCATTTACCTGGCCCTGGTGATGGTGCAGGCAGATATTGTAAATTGGCTGTAATGCTATCCCATCAGACCTTATTCCCAGCAGCAAAACATCCATCCCCCTTGGTCCTACTGCTGGTTCTATCAATTTCATTGACCAAATAGCATTCGTGATCTACCCTGGCTGGTTCCAATATTGCTAATTGCCACCAGTATATGGTCCATCTGTGTGACATCCTGTTGTCGTGATGGCAGTAAATTCATAGAAACAAAATGTGTTGTCTTAAAAATATCTTAGTTAAATAATAGCTTTTAATCTATAATAGAGACATCAATGTGAATTGCACAAAACACGTGTTTTCATCATTAATCAAGAAAACAGTTTTTGACTTCAACTGCCAGAATAGGATTGCTATAACTCGCTTCTGGGTAAAAAAAATTGTGACCATTTAGAATCCTTTAAATATACATTCCGTATGACAACCACTATGAATGTGTTCTTTAAATTGAATATTAACCTAATACTTAAAGTGACCATAACATTATTACTTCACGTGGCCACATGGAATCTACCCGTATGTATGGATTCGGAAACTTTGTCAGGCTCACTTGGGCCAATGTTGTCTGAATGATTTTTATGAAGGTCTATCTCCTTTGTTTGATGGCAGTGCAGCAATAGGAGCATGTGTTTTTATCTCTTTCTTACCTTCATCACATTTGTTTGAAGGTTTTTAACCTGTTTATCAGTATACAAGATGTAACTAATGTACACCCTTTATTCATACATATCCTTAGAAAGATCAGATGCATAGGGATTTCACACATTTTCTGATCAGATCAATAGCCCTTAAAATCTCAAATTGATTTGAAAGGGAAACTGTCGCATGTATATGTAAAATAAACACTGAAATCATCAGCTACAGTCATTTTTAAATATTCATTCATGGGGACCAGTGGTAAAGTCACTGCATCAGAGCGAGCCCTGACGAAGTCACTCTCGCGACTTAACCTGGGAGACCCGCTGAGAGTGGTGCAACTGGCGAGGACTGCCCAGGATTGGAAGGTTTGTAATCGAATTTGGATGCCTCGCCTTGCTCTAGTTATTTCTTGTGGCAGCTTGACCTCCTGTGAGCTCAATCGAAGTGGAAAGTATGTTTCTTCTGGACTGCAAGGATTACTGTCAACAATTTCTTGACATGTAGCCTACCATCCAAAAGGGAGTCTAAAGGGAGTTGCTGCAATGAAGAGCCTTAATCACAAATTGGATATCACAAAATTAGGGTAAAAGACAAGGTACATCTTAAAACATTAATCAGCCATACTTTACTGTTGAAATAAGTATGTTGGAATCTTAGCCATAGCCATGGTGTGGAGAAGCTGTCTAGGCTTTAGAGGATAGACAGCACTAAATTGGAAAAGGGTTTTGACACAAGGTGATCTTATTGGATCTATTTTGCATGACTATACCTATATAAAATAAAATGGCCAGTAATACAGTATCTTGAAATTGTGATGGTACACAATGAAATATGCCTGGTGTGCCTGATATTCTGTAATTATTCACTAAAGTGTGGTGAAAATAGTAGTCAAAGTATTTTTTCATTCTTCAAAAAATAAGAATCTTTAAAAAATGTATATAAAAAGGAATGGACATGGGTGGATAAAACAGATATACAATCATATAAATTGTTTTTGTAATGGGGACTATATCTGTCACATACAATTCCATTACAATGCAAAATAATCCAATGTTAGGCAAATTATAATTATTGAGAATGATTGTATTTCATTAAGAAATCAATCTTATGTTATTTATTATTATTTCATCTTATTATTTAAATTTTTTATAAAATCTTTTTAGTTATAACACTTAATAACTCTTTAGTTTTAAGCTTTATTCGATAAAAGGTAAAAAAAACATAGAACAGTGTGTGCTGAGGTAGTAATTGGACCAGATTCAAACCCGTGGTGCATCGATACAGGGGCACTGAAGGCAGCAGCTTAGCTTGTTGGACCACCCTAGTTCATGTAACAAACCAATCTGCGGCCCCATAGTTAGATCACATTTGAATGTAGACCATGTTAAATAATTCAAAAATATTATTTTTACTGTGTAATATAAGTTTCCGTGCCTCAAGTTTCATGAAAACAATAAAAAATTAATTTTAATTGACAAACAATACTATTTATGTGTAAAAGCCCGCTTAAACTTTACATTAAAATGAAGGATTGTAAAATCTTCAGAAATATTTTATTTTCTTTACAAACATGGAAATTATAGGACACGTGTATTTTTTAACTTCATACAGTTAGGTCTGGAAATAATTGTACACATACGTTTAGGTATTTTGCTGTTCATCAAAATATGTTTGTGTTACAGTTAAATAATCAATTAGGAATACTAACGAATAAAAGTGCAAGACTCTCAGCTTTAATTTGAGCGTATTCACATCCAAATTGGATGAATGGTTTAGGAATTACAGTTCTTTAATATATATTCCACTCTTTATCAGTAATTGGATAATTAACTCAAAAGCTGTTTCATTGACAGGTGTGGGCTACTCCTTCATTATTTCTTAATCAATTAAGCAGGTAAAAGATCAGGAGTTGATTCCAGGTGTGGCATTCACATTTGGAATGTGTTGCTGTGAACCCAAAACATGCGGTTAAAGGAGATCTTAATGCAAGTGAAACCGGCCATTCTTAGGCTGCAAAAAAAGAGAAAAATCCATCAGCGCAATAGCAGGAACATTAGAAGTGGCCTAATCAACAGTTTAGTTCATTGTGAGTAAAAAAGAATGCACTGGTGAGCTCTGCAACATAAAAAGGCCTGGATTCTGTCAGTGTCCCAATTTTTCTGGACCTAACTGTACAGGTAAGCTACTGTAGGGTACTGCTCATGCAAAGCGTACCTAATAAGACCCAACTAAGATGTGGTGAATAAGCTTTCCATTGATTAAATAGTATTCAGTAAAGAGAAATGACGTATACACTGACATTTGTTTTCAAAGAATATGACAAATCCTTGAGAAATTAATGCACTGGAAGGATTATAGAAAGAGTTACAGCACAGAGCCGCTCCAAGTGCTGCATGGCCATAACATTTTTTTTACTCTAGGGCCAGACCTTCAAAGCATTCAAGTATGACAGCACACATTTTCAGTGTAGGGCTCATCGACTATTTAGAGGTAGTGAAATTAGAAAGGGATCGCTTAGGTAGAGGAGCAGGAAATAAAATAGATCAAATTGGTAGGCAATCCACCATGCGCGTGGTCTGGGGTCAAATTATATTTATTCAGCTTGTGCAGCGAAACTAATTACAAGCCTCCAAGGTGAACCTGAATACCAGCTATAAGTGCATTGTAAAGGCATACATTTCCTCAGTCTAAACAGGACCTCTTCTGCATGCTGTCTGACTGGATAATTCTCTGGCCCTCTGAGGTCAGAAAATGTGCAGTGTTGGCACTCTTGAGCTCCCAGATTTACTGGGTTCCCTCAGATGGAAAAAGAGAGTAGACCACGAGAGAAAGCGTGTCTATTCTGTTGATTGTGGTTGTGTGTGTGTGTTTGTGTGTGTGTTTGTAGGGGAATGCGTTTATGCATACGTGCGTGTGGAATCAATCAGCTGTTTCTTCGCTCTTTCAGTTAATGAGCGAGTGTGTTGGAAATGCACTAGCCACCACGAGAGATATTTCCACAGATGGCCAATTGAAGTGTACCGGCCTGGAAACACATTACCCCTCATACTGTTGTATGTGTGAATGGCCTCTCCAATTTCACATTTAATGCCACATTTAATGCAGAATGAAAATCTACCACTCAAAATGAGATCTCAAACTCATGCCTGAGGCACACATTTAAAAGACACAACAGTTATAACCTCAAGCCGGCCATTTACATAACGCGCACAAACACAACAACTACATACATTAATGGAGTTCACTAGGCATGTAGGTCAAAAATTCATATAAAATATGCCCTCAGAAAACCCCACACCCAGACCACACTGTTTGGTCGGTCAGACAGCGCCATAATCCCGATGTTGTGCGGCCGCGACTGATCAATGCCTTTTAATTACCGGCCGGCTGCTGAAGTCGATATATGAGAAGCAAACAGGGAGACTTGCTCTGGACCATGATTGATGCCAGTACCCACCATGTCTCACCTGGGGATGCATCGTTAGCCTTGATTAAATTTGTGTTCCAAATGGCAAGCAATTTCACTACTTTTGACCTGGGCTCATGTGGCAGAGGGTGCCATTTGGGACATTAAAACCCCAAACAGCCACATTCGCTCACTTTGCTGACCGCCATTCAGCAGTAGCAGAACTCTGGCCAAGTTAAGTGGCAAGTAGGCCGCACGCCTTTATTGGGCCATATGTCAAAGGTGGGCAGGTCACAAGACCAACTGAAATATAGGTCAGATTACTTCATTCTCCACTGATTAGGGTCCAGAAAAAAATATGTTAGATAGAAATGGGCTTGGTGATGAGTCCGAAGAAACAGCTAGACTGGTCAGAATATAGAGCGCAAGTGGATTTTATAAAATATTGAATAGCCTTGACTTCAATTATCAATGGGAAATAAATAACCGAAATCAAGAAAATAAAAGGACATAGTAAGTGAACCGTGTTAAGGTCCGATTGAGGAAACTGATCATGACAAACAATTGAAAATATACTTTGAGACCAATATTTTTGACAAAGGCATATTGGGCTCTGGTTGAAAGTGCATTATTAAGGGAATGGGAATACCATTTTGGATGTGCGGAGGATCTTCAGTTAGTCCCCTTGCCACTGGGTATCCATGTCTCACATGCAGCTGCAGCCTCTAACCTAAAACAGCTAATGCCGTTATCAAAATCTGGTAAATTCCAAATGAACACGAGTTGTATAGGGGAGACCGGGGTTGGTTGTCACAGAGGTTGTCACTTATTACAGCCAAACTAGGCGGCACTGTGTAATACCAGGAAACTGTAATACCAGGAAACTGGTTCTGAACTCTTGACTCATGCTCATCTTTTGATCTAAAACCCAAATGTCCTCAGTGAACAACAAAAACAAAGGCATTTGCCTTACTGTTCGATTACTTTGAGGGGACTGTACATTACTTTTGTCTTCTGTAACTCGTCTGTAACACTTCAAAATCTCTATTTACTAACGTTTGTTAAAGAATGGAAGGGACTAGCAATAGTTTCAGTATATTTATCAGATGTTAGGACAAGCCATGTAGTTGCTGGCTAAACATTAAACTCAAGAGTTCATATGGGGTTGGTTGTCACACTGTGGCAGGGCCCTTTTCAGCCGACCAAAAGAAACATGTCAGTAGTGCATTACTTGCCAGAATTAGGCAAAAGTGTGCACCCATTACAAATTATCTAATTACATATGTCAATATTGTGATTCCTGTAGTTCTCACTAAGATTATACAAGATCACTAATTATTCACAAACATAATATTCACAAACAAACCTACACAGTCAAATAAGTTACAAAAGCTAAGTAATTTTATAGTTTCAGACAGTTTTCTTGACTGATGTACAATGCTTCGCTTTATTAAAAGCCTTAGTATTTCTATGTCTGCCTCAAACTGTGGATTAACTGTAAATAAACATCCAGTTAAACACAATGGGATTCAAAAACATTGTGTTGAAACTTTATTGATGAACACATTACAAATTGTGTTAAGAGCATATACAATTATTTGGTATCTCTAGGTTAAAAAGAAAAACTGAATTGCTTGTTGGAATACTGGAATATCAAAGTGACAACCAACCCCCACCCCCCGTGACAACCAACCCTTTCACGGGCTTGCTTGTCACTTTCTCAAAAGGGAATTTCATGGCTTGTTATTTCATGTTAACCTGTTAGGTCCGTTGCAAAAACAGTCAATTTCCGCCTATAATGATGTACCCAAATCTAAATGCTTGTAGCTCATCACCTGAATACAGTAGAAACATATTTTTGGTTCCATTTGAAAGGAGACACTCTGTAGTTTGTAATAATCATGAATTAATGCTTGAAAGTATAACACAATAGATGTAGCAGAAGATAAA
>JACXGJ010009458.1:0-24240 GCA_016801105.1 Esox niger
ATATATATATATATATATATATATATATATATATATATATATATATATATATATATATATATGCTTAATATCAAATTAATAACATTATTTTTTTAACAATGATATGTTAACACATATACAACGCTTTCATGAGAATTATAATACAATCTGTAATGTAAGAAACACAATCGTAAGTGGGGCTCACCTCTAACTACCTAATGGGCAAACACCTCAGGGAATAACTGTACACTTCAGGGAATAACCGTACACCTCAAGGAATAACTGTACACCTCAAGGAATAACCGTACACCTCAAGGAATTGTCATACACCTTAGGGAATTACCGTAAACTTCAGGAATAACCGCAGACCTCAGGGAATAACTGTAAACCTCAGGGAATAAACATAAACCTCAGGGAATAACCACACACCTCAGGGAACAAACATAAACCTTAGGGAATAACCACAAACCTCAGGGAATATCCACACCTCAGGGAATAAACATAAACCTCAGGGAATAACCACAAACCTCAGGGAATATCCACACCTCAGGGAATAACCACACCTCAGGGAATAACCATGAACCTCAGGGAATAACCGCACACCTCAGGGAATAACTGTAAACCTCAGGGAATAACCATAAACCTCAGGGAATAACCATAAACCTCAGGGAATAACCATGAACCTCAGGGAATAGCCTTGTGCGTTCTCATGCCTAGTTATGCGTTAATTCTTAATCTGCAACGTGTAGTCCGCCGTGTGTTAATACTTACGTAACCCTGATTCTCAACACATGGATCTTCCATCCGGTCAAAGAAAAAATATTGTTGCCTCTCTCTTTGACATGAGTGACTTGTCACATCACAATTGCATGTCTTACAATAATATTAGTCCAACTGGCTAAACGAGATGATTAAACCCTAAAGAGGCTTATCAGCTAACATAAACTCTAGAGTTGAGGCCTTCAGGACTGCAGCTGCTGGTATTTTAATGAGGTGTTAGGTTATGAGGTGCTCCAGGCCTGTTCCATAGACACCACCCAGCCATGCTCATCCTCTGTTAGTATAAGAGACGGAGATGTGTGTGCATGCACACGTGTGTGAAATGGCATGTGTGCGTCTTATGATAGGGATGCCTTCACTGGCCTTCAAAATATCTGTGAAGAGACATCCAGAAGGTACTCTGACAGGGGAAGCATGTTCAGACATTATCTCTATCAGTGAATTCGTTTGACTAGACGAATTCCATGTTTTGAATCCTCATGGACTTGAAGGCTACTTTGCTGGGAGTAAAGTAGATTTTTCTGCGATGGGATTTAGGTAGAATTTGTGGCCAATTAATAAGGGTAATTCACAGTATTACCTAAAAAGGTGTGATTCATGTATATCATCCTTTAGGTAGAACATTTACTCAGACTGTTAAAGTACATGCAATGACATTAATGGTATCATCTCCCTGTCCGTTATTAAATGCATTTATGGGCCACTTTGGATTAAACATGCTGCCAACTTTGCTCTGCATCCACACAAGCCTCCGGTTCCACGCGCATTTAAAGCTGGCTGAACTCCATTTTCGTAATGCTACAATATAACAGATTATTTAAAACACTGTCATTCACTTCCCCAAGATTGTAATTAATGTCAGAAGATGTATAAAAGTCCAGGTTTTAAGGTGACACCTACTGTATCTGCCAAAGATAGTTTGGTGCTTTTTGTTCTAGGACAGTGTGCTAGCCTGACATTAAGTCTGCCTCTGTTGTGTAATGAGTGATTGTGTGTAGGTCCCAAAGTGAGCTAAGCAAATTATGTCATGTCAAAAAAAGCTTTCTCACAATGATTCATGTGCGCCATGATTTTATAGGGGAACCGAATGAAAAGTGAATAATGCACGCTTTTAATATTGCATTTAAAATGTTTACCGTTTAACATGTATGTTAAAGCCTCTATTAATCAAACATGGCAGCCGCGTAATTTGTCATTTAATTCAGACATCCAGGGCTGCTGTGTCAATACAACAGGGCCCAGGCTCCTATAAAAGGCACGAACACCTCAGCACTTAAATGGACGCAATTAAATGAAGCAGCGATTTCTCAGAGAGATTGTCACATGGTTTATATGAGCTGGCTGCAGAGTACAGATTCATGTTCACCCTGTCAAGGCCCCAATAACTACAAGGACTCCTATACATTTTAGATATGATATACACTATGTTAGATGTATTTTACTCTATGTACTCAAATGAATAATGCCTCTCTGTGTAATGAAGACAAAAATATTGTGCATGCAACTAAGGGGGTAGAAATATATTCGATTTTTCGGTTACATAAGTTAGTCAACTCTGGTCAACTAATACTTTGTATGACGTCACACAAACACAAAAAAAGCCAGATAACTAGGTTTCAAAGCAAATACTCATCTGAGTGAATATTAGGGAAAAGCAATGAGGCCTATTCAAAGAATAAACTAGGGACCATTTAAGTATATCGTACAGCTTGACTATTGTCTGCATATACATTCTGTGGCTGTTACTGCAGTCTTATATTGTTCTCAGCCAAATGGCAACACTCATTCCTATAAAACAGGCAGTTTTATACCATGTTTTCATAGTAAGATTTTATTTGACTGCCGTAACAGTGTCATGAATTCATCAAATGCATTTACAACCCTCACTAACTCATGAATGTCTCTCTCCAGCTGTGGGGATATCTGTTAAATGCTACCCTGCTGTCAGCCAAGTTCCCCATCTCAAATAACAACTACACAACATTCTCATGTCCGTGGAGAACAACCTCAGAATGAACGGCCCATACATTGGCCCTACTGTAATGCCATTTATATGAGAAGCTGATCTGATTGATCTCCGCCTTGAGTCAGGCACTGTTCCTAGAGAGCAGAGCAGTAACCATTTTGTTAGGAAGGGAAATCCAAAACATTTGAAGATTGTGGGGGTGTGATGCACAGCACAGGCGTATAAAGGCTATTCAAATGATACATAGTGGGAAGAATCAAAAGATGTATTAAGGGCAACCAAAATCTGAACCCTTTATTTTAAACTCAAATC
Source organism: Esox niger (assembly GCA_016801105.1). NCBI lineage: Eukaryota > Metazoa > Chordata > Actinopteri > Esociformes > Esocidae > Esox > Esox niger. The sequence goes on from JACXGJ010009458.1 coordinate 3,038, forward strand.
ATCAGGACATTTACATACAGCAGCATCCAGAAATGTCATTCCAGAAATCAACACAAACTAATAATTCAGCATAAAAAAAATATGTGAGTGAGGATGATTTTGTGAGAAATGTGGAAGGAGACTTACAGTTGTCTTCACTGTACAGCTGATTGACTGATTGACTGACTCCCCCTGTCCTCTCATTGTCTCTGTGAACCGGTCATGGCCCCTCCTCTCAGCCCATCTCGTGCCTGTGAATGGAGGGACCACCCAAGAGGACCATTCGGCCAGAGCCCAGGCAGGGTCCAGGGGTTCACCGGCAGGTACAGTAGCCCTGGCAGGGGTTCACAAGTTCCTGCTCTGAATAACAGTTAGCTAGACGTATAGAGACAGCTGAGTACACTATCCTGGGTGATCTGCTATCAATGCACCATAAAAGACTAAAAGGAGGCTGACTAAGGAAATCAGAGATAGGATGGAATTCTTCGCCAACGCATGAGTGCCTGTCAGTAAGAACGAGTATCGAACAAAACATCGTTTGCCACGTGAAACCAAATGACAGGTGCCTTTTGTTGTTGTCTTGTTTTGCCGGATAATGTCTTCAGCATTCGGTGAAAATGGACAGCAACAAGATGGGGAAATTATCAACAAACTAATCTCCATTACGCATAAAATTGGTTGTGTTGAATGAATTTGCTTATTATGACAATATTTTTATATTGTCAAGTGCTAATGAGTTGCACTTTGGAGGACAGCTGCTGTTATCATAAGCTGGAAATTATGTAAAATGCCGTGAGGAAAACATTTGCCTTTGTCTACAGCACAAACAGAATCATCTTGGAAGTAATAGGATCTGATTTCATTATATTATATTCAGTTTCACACTCATCTGACATGTGGCCCTAATGTGACCCGTGGATTTTAATGGAGCATAAATGATTAATCTAAATTATTCTGCCTCATCCCAACACTCACAAATTGCCAAAACCAATGGAAATGATTGCCTGGGCGCCGGTACACAAAAGCTTTTCTCTCTGGAAAAGAGAAGGAAACAGGGCAAACACACACCAAAGCCAAGCTATTTGTGGAGCAACTCCAGAGGGTTATTAAAAACTTTTCAGTCAAATGCTGATTTGCCTGAGTGGATCACAACAGCCTACAGGGAGACGGAGAGGCAGGCTGCCGGTCCTCCCTGTTTGGACACTCTCATTTCATGACTGGTTAACATTCATTACAGAGTGAATCCCCTTTCACTGAGGGGTGGGGTGTGGTGGGTGGTGGAAATCTGGCACTGGGAGGGACGGGGGGGGGTCGGGGGTAGGCTGCCAAAGGGGAGAAGGTTTTTAATTTGACCCCATTCATTACACAGTCTTAATTCAGCCAAAGAAATAACATGTAACGTCTGTGAGCTCCAGAGACCAACGCTTCATTTAAAAGGCTACATCGATGGACCTTGCTCATTCTGCTGGAGAGTCTGTGTGCCTGTGTGTGTGCTTGACATTTTGGGCTTCTATAACACCCAACCACAGTCGGAGAGTGAACTTGAGTGTGTGTGTGTGTGTGTGTGTGTGTGTGTGTGCGTGCGCGCGCGTGTGTGTATGATTGTGTCTACTGCCTGTATGGGTGTGTCCCGGTCAGATCGGAACAGGGACATCTGCTTCTGCTTTGGACGAGCAAGAACACAAAGGCCATCAAAGTGACAGAGGTTAAGTCAATCCACGAAAGACCAGCTGCTCCCCCCCCCACACACACACCCTCCTTACCCAATCACCCACCTTACCCATTCATACTACACCCACACACACCCTCCTTATCCATTCATACTCCGCCCACACACACCCTCCTTACCCAATCACAGCCCTGCGCAGTACGCCCTCCAACCTGCTTGATGGATCGACACTAATATCATCAGCTTAAACATTCAACAGATTGTTCCAAAGCTCATTCCATCCAGACACTTAAAATCATATAATTCTCCTTGGCGTAAATTGATTTATCAAATTTGCTCCAATAGAATTTACATACAGTTCCATCTCACAAAAGAGGAGCCGGGGAGGAGAAAATCAATTAGGCCTTAAACTGTTGGCCGTTTAGTTAACCCAGAGGATGAGTCAGGCATGCGTGTTAAATCAACTGCATGCAGGGCCTTAATAAATGACAGGATAAGAAGAATTGAACTGGACTTTAACAGGCTAAAGCCCCAAGGGTCTGACACCTGACTACCCAAACAGCAGGCTTTTTAAAGGACCTTAGACTATAAGAAAGAAATATTCTAGAGGATTACAAAACATTATTACAAATAAATATTTCAAAGTTCTTTACAGATTATTGAAAATATATATTTAGAAAATATATGATTCAACTTTGTTGCTGAGAGTTCTTTTTTAAACACACCGAGCAGAAAATCAGGGTGTTTGACTCTGTAAATAAACATTTAAAGCCAAAGACCTTGATTTCATATCTGCTTTCACATACATAAATACACACATATAATTTAGCTTATTTATAACAATTATTCGTTTTTATGTTTTTTAATTTTATCTAGAAATAAACTGTTCCATCAATTTCAGTATACAGAATTATATTTTTAACCTGTAACACCGCCATCTATGGGACGCAGTGTACAGATTATCTTGAGAGATAGTGAAGCTATTCCTGTGTTCCAAGGTTTTTTCCCCATGAATTTTTTAACAGTAACAACAGCCGTAGGTTTATTTTACCCACAAAATTAGCAACACGGTATAATGCCCCTCTGTTTCGTTTGAGTATCCAAAGTTATTTAAATGAAGAGAAAACGAGACAATCGTCGTCACTTTATTTTCTCTCCTTTTCGGATTCCCTCCAGAGAAACGCACTACCGCTTAGCCTACTGAAGACGTGTACCCGACTGAAGTCACAAACGATCAATCTGGCACTGCAGTTATATATTCAACTAATTACTAGACTTTTCCCACCGTCTGCTTATCTCATGTGCGTTTAACCAGTGTAACAATGATTTATTGTACGTAAAAGTTTTTTTTAATGTGTTTATTTATCGAGTCGTGTGCCACTCCCTTGCAAAACACACAAAAGTTAATGTTGGCACTGAACTAATCGAATAGAGTGAAACGGGCATCACGGAAAAGTATTAATTCACTATGAAGTACAATTTTAATAAAATAGTTGTCACGTAAAATATTAAAATAATAATCGATTTCTGTCATGCCCTGGGATTAAAAAAATATTAATATAATCAGGATTTTGCACGAAATCCATCTTTTATGTCACCTATTACAGTACGTCTTACTAACCGTTGTCACGTGAAAATCACCTGATTAATAGATTTCTAAATTTACCACAAACGAAAACAGAATTTTATGCCAGGTTTCCTTGTTATCTCCAAATTAAATACAGGCCTTTAATTCTAATTAATTCACGGACTAACGATTTCTGAACAAGAATATGCCTATTATGAAGGTTGGTATTTCTTAGGCTAATGATGATGTGATTATGTTATAGATTTTTCCAGTTCTATAGCAACTGTAGTGTTTTTTTCTCTTTCACATAATGATGATGGTTCTGATAACAGATGGCAGTATTATTCTGGTAAATGTATGCTGACGCTGCGTTGAATGAGTTAAGTACAGACTGTCCTCCATCGACGCAGATTGGAATTGCTGCTTCAAAGTCAATGTGGGGGGAAAATATGTTTTAATGAGAATCATTGATTACCGCTGTTTTTTTAGCTGGATTTCTTTACTTTCAAGCACATTGAGAAGTTTTTCTATTCAATTTGTGCAATGGGGGAAGATATGGATCTTTGCTCACAGATTCTACTAGTCCCACAATTTCCTAAAGGATGATAATGCTAATAATAGCTAAAAATAATTGTATTATATTGGGAAAAAAATATATATTATTAAAGAAATGTCAGATACTTTATCACTCAAAGGCAATGTTCACACTGTTAACAAATGTAACCTCGGTCTCTAATGAGATATTAGTTCCTTTAAATATTTGGTCACACTCATTGATTTTGGTAGTTGGTCACACTAGCAACGTGATCAGTTTGTGTGCTATCATTTTGCAGATCTCTAATCAGTCAAGAGCCCTGACAACAACCTCCCAGTGGTTCTGTGAAGCAGGCAGGTGACACTCAGGTCTCCATGGCAATGATCTTTAGACCCAGAAGGTCATTGGATGAAACCATTTGACAGGGAGACATGATTGGGTGATCCATAGCCCCATCCATGGAAATCAATGAAAACTCAGTGTCTATGTGTGTTGTGATGACCTTTGCTCCTTTCGTTAGAATCTGTATCTTTTAATTTTTCCAGTTCTGGCTTTGTGATGCTATTCATAGGTCAGATCCTGAGACTATCTGTGACTGTTTCTATCAGGTCTCTGCGGTTTGGTGTCCGTCTTCCAATGTTGACCAAGGACATACAGCCTGGCCTGCATCAGCTTTTCCTGAAGTGTCTATTGGAAGCAGTGTACAGGGAGTTTTAGTTTTTGCACAATCAAACATAGCCTAACACACTGTTTCAGGTTGAAATAGGCATAATTTGGAACACTGAAACAGCTTGATCATAAAGTGCTCTTTTCAGACAAGGACTGCTACATTCAATGAATATCACATGAGGCAAGGAGCGTGTTGATATACAGATAGACCTCTTGAATGGTCTCTGTAACTATCCTTATAGTGTCTAGTATCAACAGCATTTTAGATTTGGTACAATGGTTTAAATAATCCTTGGAGTCAGACTGTGATTATCCCTCATGAAATTGCATTTTTTCAGTCATTGACCATGTAACAGTGACAGACCTGTAACAGTGACAGACCTGTAACAGTGACAGACCAGTAACAGTGACAGACCGGTTACAGTGACAGACCGGTAACAGTGACAGACCGGTTACAGTGACAGATTGGTAACAGTGACAGACCTGTAACACATTGCCATTAGCCCTTCACCTTATATTGTTTTCTAAGGTGTTACAGTGGAATGTTGGCTAATTCAAGAACAGATGCGACAATAAAACCACATTGTCTACACAATGAAAGCACTATCAGAGTTCTTTGAAACAAAGTCCCCCCCCCCCCTCGTCATCCACCTCCTTCTCTCCTCCTCTTTCTCTTCCTCTGCTGATGGGGGAGGAGAATGAAGGAAGAAGTCACGCTGAGTCTTCAAATATACTTCCCAAGCATTTGACCGACCACAGACACACTTTGATGTTAATTCGTGTATGGATGTTCATCACTGGAGCGTGGTCTAAAGCAAACAGAACAAGGCTTTTTCCTTTCTCACATCTACCATAAAAACAAATTGTAAGTTCATGTTCCAGAATCTGGTCCTTCATCTTTTGAATACCTTTACACCCATAAGACCAAGAGCTGTGCATTTTGCCATTGATGGTTTAGATTGGGTTGCCACACACCTGCCAAACCTAATCTGCATACAGGGATTCCCAAACTTCTATCACCTGTGTCCCCACGTCACACTTACAAAATGTGCATCACATGCAGAGAGGTGTTTTCCTCTGGCATTTTATTATGGTTTGATATAAATGTACTGCAAATACATTCTCTTCTCTCAAATCAAAGAAGGTTCCCTAGGTAGGAAACCTCTGATCTGCAGTATAGGCCCCAGTAACTGCTGTTGGCTTGCTTCCCTTTCTCTCCAGTGTGGAGTCAGTATGTCCAGTCTAGCTAAAGCAGGGTCACATCTTTGATGAGGACGTTAATATCTCAGGGGGGTCACCGAAAACACTCACTGAGAACACTTTCAAACAAAGGTCAGTCCTGCGAAAATATTATCCCCTTGTGACATTAGCCCGTTCCCCCAAGCGGAGCGGCCATCTGTAAGATGTAATTCCCAAGCTGAGTAAACTTCTCAGAAGAGGGAGGCTCCGATATCCCTCTCAATGTGGATAGCTGTGTTTATGGTCGTGCAGCGCATCGTGATGTTGGAGCTAGGTGAATTGTGTTCTTAAGGCCGTGTGTGTTTCTTTCTGGGTTTATCCACAGGCTCAGAGTGTTGCTAAGTCGAGTGCCTATTCAGCAGCCTCCTCATATTGTCCTTATCGCTGGTCTAATAAGCTCCCTGACTCTCCCTCTGCAATGGATCCCTGAGTAAAGATTAGCCCTCGGAAAGTGAGCTTCTCCTCAAGAGGCACGTATTGTCACTACACACCCGCAGCCGACACAGACATGCACGTCTTCTGCCTTCCCTTCCTTGTCGGAATCGGGTTTTGTAAAAAAGAAAACCTGTGTCAACTTCGGAAGCCAGCCTTAACTCCACGCGAGGGGAGTGGGCGTGATGGCTGTCGGGGAGTGGAATGTATGTGAATGACTTGACTTTCCCAGTGGAAAGAGGGGCAGGAGAGGGGGGCTGTGTGTGGAACGGGCGAGGGGCGTGAGAGGAAGTGTTTGATGTGGGAGGTCTCCCCCTGGCCCTGCTGCGCTGCTCCCTAAGACCTCTCATTAAGCGTGTCATCAAAGGCCCTCTACCCCACCGATCATAACATTAGCGCTGACGTTGCCACACAGACGTGCGTTTCCTCCGGGCTGTCCACAAACATGCCTGAGACCAAGGCTGAACTGACCGAGTCATTCCTTCCCACCGCAGGCTATTCACGCTGTTCCCCCAGAGCAACGAGCCCTGACCTGGCTGGATCCCAGACTTACACTCATATAAACACACCAGCTGGCATGGACTGTCACATGTTCAAACACTACCCCCCCACACACACAACTGAGCTCAGACTGACGCCCGCACGCAAACATAGATGAATCTGTGTGGCAGGTGCCAGCGGTTCTTCTGCAGCATTGCACTCGATTAAAGCAACAGTGACCGCTCTGCGAATCAGGGGACAGGAGATGACCGTCCTCTTTCCCTCGCATACATTACCCCCCCCCCAGAGTCCTCTGGCCCAATCCCGTACTCCATCACACGTTCCCCCATCTCCTGTCTCAAGGTCAATGGGTCTCCCGTGGCCACCCTGCTTTTAAGCCATCAGACACCCCCATGGGGCACATGAGGGAGATCTATCAGCGTCGCCCCTCTCCAGGTGATCCCTGGGTAATGTACTGAGGGACATGAGTGCACCCATCAGCCTGGACCTCCACGGGCCTGCGCCGCACTCCGGCACGCTCCCCGCCTCCTTTCGTTGGGCAATTACGGAAGGGGCTCCAACCGCCGTGGGAGAGACAAACCAATTAGAGAGTGTATTTGCCGTTAAAGAACACTTCTTGTGACCAACCTGGCCACAGGGTCGCGTGTTTATTATGTCATCTGCTACCACGCGGGGGTCGTTATTGAAGATAAGTGTCACAGTCTGGAGGTCACTGATGGAAATTCTGTTGTGGCCTCTGGTTTAACATGCCCTCGTGATTATGCCAATGGCCACATGAGTGGTTGATTAGGATCATTTGTTTGAGATTCATATTTGATTCTGGCCCAACACTTATCCCTTTAAAAGGGTATTAACAAATGTCCCGCAGAGATCATTCAGGGAGAGTCAGGAGAGACAAGAAAGGTCGGTGCTTGAGTGTTTTGCCCATAGTGGTCATAGAAGAGACCGTAGATCAGTGGTGTGTGTGTGTGTGTGTGTGTGTGTGACACACTGGTTGTCTTGAGGTAATCTAGTGACATGTCTCTTCGCTTTCAAGGCGTCAGAAGTCAGTTTGAAAGAGGGCTTCTGTGACTCAGTGGTTAGGGAGTCAGGTGTGTAATCAGAAGGTTCAAATCCCAACTGGGCAAGGTACTTTACCCTATGTTGCTCTTGGGGAAAATGTCCTTGTACTTACTGTGTCTATTCAATAAGTAAAATGTAAAGATAAACCTATAGTCTAGACAGGATGTCTGTTGTTCCAAGGATGATGGTGCATACAAGGTTTAACGATAAAATCCCCATGAATATATATAATAAAATAATTAATATTCAACCTCATGCAAACATTGTCCCAGTCCCCATGAGAGATAGAGTTAGTATTAGAGTTAGATGTGGAGTTGAGGTTAGGCTTAGTTGGAGGGTTAGGGTTAGGCTTAGTTGGAGGGTGAGGGTTAGGGTTAGGGTTAGGCTTAGTTGGAGGGTGAGGGTTAGGGTTAGGGTTAGGCTTAGTTGGAGGGTGAGGGTTAGGGTTAGGGTTAGGCTTAGTTGGAGGGTGAGGGTTAGGGTTAGGGTTAGGCTTAGTTGGAGGGTGAGGGATCGGTAAGGGATAGGCTAAGGAGAACATGCCGTAGGCGGAGTCTGCATAATCACGTTGTTGACCAAGATTTACTTCTGTATTGCAGACTTTTAAGGTTAGATTTTAAATGGGAGTATTTTTTAAGTAACCTTGTGTGTGTGTCTGTGTGTGTGTGTGTGTGTGTGTGTGTGTGCATTTCCAAAGCATGTGCAAGTTTAAAAGGTGATTAAACAGCGGGACGAATCCACCAAGGGAGCAATGGGTTTTAGACCATTACCAGCCCTGTCGAGATTAACTCTTCACACACCAAAAATAGAAGCATTATGAACTATAGTTTGAGAGTTTAAAAGTGAGGGATTATTCGATTCTCCACAGGATAGCTGCAATAACCCAGACAGACCTCATTTTCCATATATTGGAAATATTGAACAGAGAAGTTGGGTGAGATCCTTTGTGTGTGTAGGTCCATCACATCACAGTTTAGAGTACACACTGTATCATTACGTTTTTTGAACAAGGCAATTATTACCTCACACCTCATTACCTGTTTTGTCTGAAACTGATGATTTGCTCGCTCGGTTTTCATTTAGCTCTATTATATTAATGAGGCACAAAGAGCTTATGTAGAGAAACTAGGACAAGCAAAAAAGCGATGATTTGAACAATAGATTTTTTTAACCAAGTTGATGTCCCCTTCTGAGTTCTGGTGCTATCAGAGGAATGACCTCTGTGTAATTTTTCTCTATTTTAATTCCATTGCATCTTGTATTATTATTTTCGCTGTAAAGCACACTGAATTGCTTCTATGTGTGATTTGTGCTATATAAATAAACTTGCTTGCTAATAATCAAACTGCTCAAATTGATGAAATGCTCACCCAGTCAACCAGTTTCATGTGAAAGGTCCCTCGTGTACCTCACGTCACAGATAAGGTTGCCCAGAGTGCAGAGGGATGGTCTCTCCCTAGCGGGGAGTTGGGACTGAGCGTGTTGGCCGGCAGCCCCCCCATGCCGATCTGCTTAAGGGGGGGGACCACACCGCAGCTCTCTCCATCAGCATGCACTGACACCAACACTGTTTAATGCACTCCTTCAGTTTATAAATGCCCAACGCGCGATAAACATTGCAGAGGAAGCACACAGGTCAGCCACATGTCCCTCGCATAACTAACCCTCCCACTGACACAATCCCTGCTGCCCCGGCCTGTCTGTCAGGACCAACCAGACGATCGCCTGGTGGAAAGTGGCCTTCTTTGATGGGGTGCTGGGATATAGAATAACCAGGAGGGTTCTTACTGTGTTAGCTCAACAACATTTCCTCTTTGATACAGGTATTTGCACATTAGGCAGCTAATTTGAGAGTGCCAAAACTGTTTCTATATATCTTTCTACAGATTATTTATTGAATATCATTTTAACTAGCTCTACCAAAACTAACCCTTACCCCAACCTAAACTCTCTTCCTTATCCTAAACCCAACTTTAACCCTTACCCTACACCTTATTCTAAACCTAACCCTAATCCTAAAAGTGTAACCACTTTTTTTATTGTTGTGACCCCAAATTGGAGCTCAGCACATTGACCTGGAGAGTGACACATGAATCACACAGCATTTTTTTTTACTCTGTAACAAGAGCAGAAACCAGAGCACGTGTTAACGGCTTAGCAGCCTGCCTGCGCCTCAATCGTAAGCACAGAGCAAACCACTCTAAAGACAGATCTGGATCATGTTCTGCTGCTAAGACACTTTCACCTTTCGTTGCAATTCTGCCATTTATTTCATGTAGACATAGTGGGGTCTGTAATGATTGACACCCCTCAATGGATCCTGTGTGGCAAGCTACATGATTCCCATGAGGGGGACAGTGTGCAAAATTATCAAAATGTACACACTCATTTTGAATAAGAACATACACTAAATTATATGTAAAAACACTAATTCTATGTAAAAATAATGATTACCAAACAAGACTATAAATAATTTGATTGATAATTTAAAATCGTTTTGTGGAGATTTATCCAAAATGCAATGCCAAAATGCCGCTGTTATTCAAGAATGACATAATATGCATACATCTGGCACCAACAGGACGAGTATTTTAGCAACATTTCTCAAAAACCTCCAACTAGCGTCCTGTCATCTCCCCTCACAGGCATTCACTGTCCACTTTAAAGGGTGTGTGGGTGGGCACTAGGTAAATGTTGAAAATAAAAAAACGGCTTGGACATGGCTGTTTTATATTAATCCCACTGTTACATTATATCCAAGATCATGGAGACCAAGATCATCCAAGACCAAGGTTAATTCCAGTGCATAGGTACAGATGAAAATGTCTATTTACTGAAACAAAAAATAAAAGTTGAGTCATTTTTTTTGTATGTTGAAAAGGGCCATGCTTAGGGTAATGGATTATAAAGAAACATTAATGGCTACAGTTGACAGAATAATTAGTATGTACTATATAGTATTTTTTAGGAAAGGGGTATTTTTCCAGCTACTGGGGTAAGTTGGCCCCCATTGGGTTAGTTGCCCCCAGGGAATCTTGTCCCAATAGAAGATAATGCCTAAGGGTTTTGATGAATTGGCCCTGTTTTTTTATACCACTGACATTTTCTTTGCACACCATATCACACATTTAAACAAAACTTATTTTCATTTAAATAAGGCAATGTTCCCAACAGTCCTTAAAATGAGATACAGAAGAAAATGTTTTTAATAGTTGGCAGAGAAGTTGTAATAATACAGAGTAAATCTGTAGTTGATTAAGACCAGTGGCAGCCAGAGGCGTTGTAAAAAAGAATAATGACGTTTAGTGTTTACTGATAGTGACATGGAGGGGCATATTACCCCAGGGCGTGTTGCCCCATGTTACCCCACATTATAGTTGAATACAGTACAGTAAGGTAGAGTAGGGTGGGATACAGTACATTAATCATGCCTGTCACTTTCTCCACATGTTTAAAAGGAAAAATCTGTTTTAATTTTAAATATCTCAAGGAAACGCATCGTCAAACACTTTGACATGACATTCCAAATTGAGCTCAGATCCATCCTGTGTCCTTTAATCATCATTGAGATGTCTCTAGAACTTGATTGAATCCAACCGTGGTCAATTCCTTTATTGATTTGACATAATTTAGAAATGTATGTGTCTCTCTGTATAAGGTCCTAACATGAAGGAACTGTCCATTAACCTCTTTGATAGAATTACAGGGCATAGGTCTGGGGAACACTCTACCTAGAAATGGCTATTCAACCAAACTTATAAAACGGTCAAGAAGAGCCTTTTTCAGTGAGTTGACCAAAAACCCTATCTGAGAGAACTTCAGAGTTTCTCTGAGATGGAATAAACGTCAGAATGACAACCATCTCTGCAGCACTCAATCAAACAAGCCTCTCCGGTACAGTTGCTAGACAGAATCCATTCCTGAGTAAAAAGCATTCAACATGCTACACCTGAGGGACTCATGACGAAAAATATTCTCTGGGGGTGAAGAATCCTCTTTCTACAGGACATCGACCCAAATCACACAGCCAAGACAATGCCGAAGTGGCTTCAGAACAAGTATGTGAATGGCTGGGTCATATCTTGAGTGGCTAAGCCAAAACACCCAAACCCTATGAACATCCGTGGGGATATCTGATGATCACAGATAAGCGATGCTCCCCATACAATCTGATAGAACTTGAAAGGATTTTCAACTAAGAGTAGGTAGAAAATGACCAAGTCAAAAACACAACAAAATATATGTAAAATTTACCAACTCATTTGCGACATACAGACAACCGCAATGCTAAATAGGGGTCAATCATAGGGATCGAATTAAATGGGTCACAAGGTGATGTTTGCTAAGGTGTGTTATAAGAGGGGTATTTTAAAGAATGTTTATCTATGTGTATTGGTGGGTGAGATCAGAAGGTGGAACAGCTTGTTTAAAGACCCCGTTCAGTCTTGGTCATTTTATTTTATTTCAAAACTTTATGTCTATTTTTTATATCAACAGGGAAGTCAAGCTGAGACCGAGTTCTCTTTTAGAGTTGAGCCCTGTATTGTCCTGTATGTATATACAGAAAGAATATGTAATATAAAGAAAACAATTAAATACATGGATTGGGAGCATGCACATTCAGATAAGCACAATTCACAGTGAATAGGTCTGGTATAAAACATTCAAACTGTCTGGTTGGAACCAATGTTTCCAACTTAAGTTTACTTATACACATGATGAACAGAGATAGTCTTGGTATATCTTGATTAAAACGTTCTCCAAGTAAATGGACCAGCAGATTGGTGGAACATACACACATCGGTAATGAAGGACTGGGTAAGACATTTATTCAAGCTGGCTAGTTTAAAGCTTGCCAGAGTAATTTATAGACCAAAATGATTTTAATTAAGGAACCATTAGGAACCATTGAGTCGCTATTGTTCCTAGATTATCTTAGCCCTAAGATGTTTGAGGAAACCAAGCTCAGTTTTCCATAGTCCGCGATCAATATTGTGTACAAAGTAATATGTAGTGCATGTGATGAAGCATGTATCTGCAGAATATTTTTTTTGTCCTACATGGGGTTACAATCAACTTAAACACCAATATAGAACAAGTAAATGATGTACACTCATTGAGCTGAATGCATAGAGGTGACTGCCAGGCTAAATGTCTTATCTGTCCCACGGATAATGCAGTTTACCAATGTCTGTCATGAAGTAACTGCAGAGTGTGTCTCTGTGCTGCTTGCCTCTCCCTGCTGTGTGAGTCTGGATGTAAAGGACATCCATCAAACCTCCTGCCGTCCGAAACCCATCCATTGTATCCAACATCAGTGTACAGCAACCTGTAATTGAGCCAGCAACACAATGGAGTTGTTCTTGTAGTTGTAGAATGTAGATCTAGATCAGTGAGGTTGTGGGGGGGTTCTTATGCAACATGTTAATTAATTGTACCTTCGTCACAGCATGGCTGTGAAAACTCAATGCATCCTATACAATAAAGATTTGGTCAAAAGCAATCCAAAGGCTTGAAAACACCATACCATCTTTAAAGTAGCCAAATAATGAGTAGGTAAACTGTTTGTCATTGTTTTTATTTCATCAGGAAGATTTTCGATGCAGTATAGTGTTAAAGGGGCTGAATGATTTTCGAATTTTTAAGGAAGGATCAATACATGCAAAAATGACCAGTAGATATGTGCAGTTAATGTTTGAAGTTAATGCTTAAAATACAATTGTACAAAATCGATTAGAGTGCCTGAGATAATACACATCTAAACTTATTTGCTGGACCGTCTATCAGTTTGCACTGACTTTTAATCTTCTTATATTCACCTTACACTCTTGCAGTACTATCCTTCCCACCCTAAACCACCCTGGACTAACTGATACTATTCCTGTCCAATTTGGTAAGGGAGTATGAGTAGGAAACATGGCATGTTATTGTTTAGGCAGGATTCTACCCAGTGCCCCTTTAACTAGCTAGTTAATATTGAAGAAAGTCCACTGAATTTTGGCTTGATAATGTTAGAATCACTAGCTATTCTTGACAGGCATCGCAAGATAATGACTACATTGCCATCTGTCAACTACATTTTATCGACATATGAGGATGGCAATGTTGTTTGTTATTCAATATTAACCTACTTTAGCAATGCTGTAGTATTTCCTAGTTCCTATAGTGTAATTTCAACAAAATGGTAATCAATTCTTGTTTGAAGTCTTCAGCCCTTGTTTAACATTTAGTCATCTATATGATTGCAGCATCTATAGAATGTTTATGTCCAGAGTAACGATGTGACTGAGTGAGGTGCAATCCATGAATATTAAATAATCAACCAACACAAATAAGCAACATTACTAGTTAGGGGACATGGTACTTCATAGTTCTTGCTTCTTCGTCTATAAGCGTTTACTGTGGAGAACATCTCTGTGTGAACACTACAAACACTAAGAGACAGGTACTAATTCCTCATGGCGAATGAGTTCAAGTCAGGTGTGTAGAAGTACTGGCGACTTTCCACCTAGTTTATCAAACGCCTCCTTCCGTCCCGCTCCCTGAGTCCTATCTAGTCGTAGGTGGCAGGTGTCAGAGGCATTGTCCAGGCCAATTTGTGCCTGTCACAACCATATTTTATTCTACACAATCAAGATAATATAATGAGATACTGTGACATACACCAGAGTGGATTTGGAGGCTCGGGAAAAGCAATGCAATTTTCCAGAGCACCTAAATCACCCACAGGACTCTCCAGGTTATAACTCCCCATAAGAAGAAAAACAACATGGCCGCCGTTACACCGAACACCGTGCGACCTCCCCTAACTGCTGAAGATCAAGCAAGGGCTCGATTCAATCAAATCTGCATCTCAGTATTGCCGTGATACAGCATACGTGGCCCCTTTTCCTCTGTGAAATCATTTCTGAGAAGGGTTCCGAAGGAAACTGTAAAGACAACAGGCCCTTGGCCAACATATTTTAGTTGATTTTGTTACTGTTTTCAATTATGATTGACAGGGGAATTCAAGAAGATGAAAGCTAGAAAGACAGCTATTACATGGTGTCTGTAACCATTAGTTTTTATCAGGTACATAGTTACTTCATCATAGGCACATTGCACGGAAGACAGGCTTTCTGTGGAGTGAACCAAGCTCCAGCTGGCTGAATGACATGAAATAAATACACCAGAATGGCAACCTATGTTCAAAGCACTCTCTTAATGTAGCAGCCCAATCAATACAGGGAGACCAATGGGAATACCAAGGTTGAGCCCAGCATGAGGTTTTTCATTTGACATCACTAAATGTATTTAGAGGAGCAATTTCAACAATCAAAAAGGCATCGCTCGAAATAATCTGGCAAGTCCATTTCAGCCTTGTCACTTTCACCTTTTCAGTAACGAAAAAAAGATTAAACTTTAAAACGAAGATACAATATATCTGGCATCCCATTATTCTGTCTTTTAGTTTCTCCTCTAAAGTAGACAGGGAATATGTCCACAAGACTTTCTGCATGATTAACTGTCTCCAAAAATACGCGCCGAAATATGGACAGTTTAAATGGCCTCACTATTTGCCTTGTTTTAATGAAGGTGTCTGTCTGGAGCAGACGGAGGGGCTGGGAGATGAATTGAGTCTGGGATGCTTTCTGTCCAATGTGGCTTCTAGGGGACGAGGGGCAGAGGGGAGTCCTGGACAGGCCAAAGTAAAGAGACTCATCTCATTAATATATGATTAATAGCCACTGGCCGGGTGATTAATTAGTGTTTGTGACAGTAAACTTTTAACAGGCCTCCATGTCTTCTCCTGGAATGCACCATTTGTCTTTTTCAGTAACCCCCCCACCCCCCCACCCCTCCAAGCCCTCTTCGACACACAGCCGTCCTGAAAGGGAGCGACTTTGCATATTCTAGTCTTGTCCGATTCCATTCCACCGTTCCCCCGGAAGAGCTAGCCAGGAATGAGGGCTCTCCGGCATGATTGATTGATTTGCTTTTTATTTGCAAGTTGGAAATCCAGGGAAGTTTTTTCAGTGCCTGCCCATTTCTTCCCCCTCTCTCCTTCTGTTGACTCGTTCTTCTCCGTCGTGGCGAGGTCCAGGGGCTCATGGGTACAGGGATTTCTCCTGCCGCTGCTTTAGAATTGATTTCAGTCGCCGCTGTATAAGGTTGTGTATTTTTCTCACAGTCCTCTTGTCCAGAATTTGCCCTCCCCTACACACACACACACACACACACACACACCCAGACGTTGTAACCGAAAGACACACACATGCTTGCACACACACGTCCAAACATGCATTACACAAGTATTAACACATTTTCCAAGTGAACACATTTATAGTTTTTTGTGTGTCAGACCTTTGCTTGTTGTATGTGATGAAGTCCTTAAAAAGCCACAGATGGCCTCGTTGGTTCACAATGCCTGGAACGTCTTCCTTCCCATACAGACCGGTACGGATCAAAACACAACAGTGTAAATGATTCACATTGATTGCTGTTTTTATTCCCAAATGCAGACTTTACGGACACAGCTCCAGGGAAGTATCTGCAGGTTTCTGACAAGCCTGAAGAGGGTACTCAAGCGTAAAGGAGCCTTAAAATACAACATGGTGTACCCCGATGTTATATGAGTATGCTAAACACTAAACGCTGAACCTTAATGTTCAGATCATAACATCTTTATTTTCCCATTGAACTGATAATGCCGGGTAATGGTACATTTCTTTACAGCAACAACTCAGGATTTTGTTGTCCTTCGCAGCTTTCCATTTCTTCTTGGGCCCGGAATATAAACTTCAGGAAAAAGTTGAATTAATCAGAATATATGGCTTTTAATATAAAAGCCTATCATCCATTCTGTCTGTTTTATTGAGTTTGCAGAGCGGAGAAATGCATCCAGGGATCAGAGGGTGAGCAGGCGACCACCTGTACACGCTGCCAGGCTGAAGCACTCATACGCAATAAAAAGCCTTTTCTGGGAATTTGTTCAAAAAAGACGCAGACTTTTCATCGTGGTCGTGGAGGGGAGTCACTTTTCTTTAGATTATCTTCATTGTTGATAATCTCTTTAACTACAAGGGTAAGCCACTACACCTGAAAGGGAGGTCTTTCTGGGGCGGCCGCAATATCGCTCTGTAGCCGAGCCACTAATCCCATCATGCCTTGGGTGGACTTGGCATTCTCTTCTGCCTCCAGTCTCGCCCCACTCGCCTCTTGTAGCTCACCTCTACCTCTCCTCGGGTATTAAGATGGGAGGAGCGATTGGAGGGGGGCAGATTGAGGAGATTCATTTCATTTCAATAACCCGCATGAACCCAGCCCATCTACTCTCACGCTGCTCAGTTCAAAGGTTAGAGTTCAGAGGAAATTTCCCAGGGACCCGAGGAGTCCTCTATGATTATGTATCGTTGTTCAGGCCAGTGGTTAGCACAACGACCACAAGGGCCTAGCAATGTAGCGAGAGTTAAACCTTTGGATCCTCAAACAGAAAACGATTAGTGAAACCCTATAAGGTAGATTGCAGTATTCAAGTATTTTAACCGGCGCAAGGGAATTCCAAAGCAAGGTGAATTTAATGTAAAGTCGATGCAAACCAGGATGTCTATATTTCATTTGAAAGGAGTACAGGAAAAGAAAGTGGGATATTTTCTCATCATGCATCCTAAATAAGGGCTGGTAGAAAATAATGGGGAGTTAATCAGATCAGTTGCACTCTAATTCACTGGGTATCGATCAGGCTGATTCCTAATGGAACTTCAGACCTGTGTGTGTGTGTGTCTGTGTCTGATTTGAATTACACATGATCTTACTGAAGGAGGAAATGTCAGTGATGGGCTTCTTATGGCTACACTACAATCTCTGCTTGTGTTTGTGTGTGAGTGTGTGTGTGTGTGTGTGTGTGTGTGTGCGCGTGTGTGCACGTGTGTGTGAGTCCATATGTGTGTATTCGCATTAAGGGGCTCCGGAGGAGGAAAATACTGACATAAGATCATCAAATTCAAGGTAGTCACTGGTCGAGGAGGCGTGCTTCTCTCTGGTCTTGTCCCTGAAATTCGCTCAATATTATGTCCGGCTACCGATGAAGATTATTATATCAACAGAAAGGTATTCAGGCCAATTGAATAACATTTGCTACAGCTGGGATTTGAAAGTAGATCCTCAATCGAGCAACCTCCTCCATAATATTATTGGAGTTTAAGCTTTGGCTATTTAAGCTCTCTGACAGTAATATCATGTCATTGTGCTCTAATGGTTCTCCGATCCTCCTGCATCCACGTCCACCTCCTCAACTCCAGGACAAAGACAAGTCAAAGCCATTTAAAGCTATTTGCTAAATTGTATTTTTTTTACTGAAGGAATAGCTGTACTTATTTCCAATTTAGAGAGATCAATAACAATGGATGGAGTCCCTTTGAGTCTGAAGCAACTAGCTAAACTAATACAAATGTCTGCAATATATGATCAAGTCTTACATAAAAGGTAATCAACGTTGTGGCTTTTACGATTTGATAAACAGACTAGTGATTTCATTAGGCAACTTCCTGTCCAATAATAACTTGTTTTATTCTGTCCCATTAAATAAAGTAGCGCACATTTTTTTTGCTTTTGGTTTGTTTCTTGTAGCAATACATTTTGTATGGCTTTTTTCAATCGACGAAACTTTCATTTGTCTTGTTTACTATGTTGATATTAAAAGACGACAGGGGAAAAAAGGTGGAAGCTGTTTTTTTATAATATACTTGACATCAGAGCAACATAATACAAGTCTGAATTAAATGGCCCCCGCCTCTTGCTTACTTTTATTAGGAAGCCTGAGATTGCATTGTTCTTTCCCTGACATCATATCTGGCTCCGGTTTATTTTTGAATGGGACGGGGTGGTTCAACACAGTCCATGCAAATCAAAAGCCTTGATTTATGCACCTTTCCCGCGGCGAATGGAACATTAAATTTAATTTTGCTCCCGTGGAGCGGCTGTTCCACCTTGCTCAGGCATTGACACGGTGAACCGGGCCTGCTGTGGTACAGGAATTCATTACTTCTTCCACAATATGCCGAAAGCAACATTTGAATGAAACATTTGTCTCTTGTCAGAACATTGTAGCCTCTACTCTCTCTGTACAGATATATTGAAACTAGGAGGGGAAAGGCCCTCGTACTTGACTGTAACAAAGCAGTGAGGTGCGTCATGGTGGCACATTAAAATGAGGCCTGCTGCGTGTGAGTAGTGGAGCAATCTGTTTCTGTCCCTGATCTCTCATTACAGCTTCGTCATGTCAAGGAAAATGGCACCAAGCAAAGTAATGAAATTTGTTTCCCCCTGCCTACTTTGACTATATGCTTCAATTTTGCACCCGAGAGCCCTCGAATGAACCCTGCAATGCAAACCTATTCATAGACCAGGGTAATAGATGGCAACTTTTTTTGTAGTGGAGATATGGACAATCAATTTGATATGTGCGATCACCAAACGCTAACTGTATCTGATTGGGATTTGATTGTGGCAATCTGTTTATGTTTCACTTCGTTAATTGACAGCCATTTAATATATTTTCTTTGCTGAGCAGATGAGAAAAAGAAAGAATTGCCTGTTTTGTCAGCATTGTGTTTAGCTTTGCTGAGGCAGTGGCCAGAATGCTGTGTATGCATGACCTCCAGTGGTGCATTGATAGCTTCTCTGAAAAGAGACTTTACCGTCTCAGCGCTACGGCAGACACTCAGGGGAAGCCTCCTCGAACGAGTGGCTCGTCTTGGATACCTGTACCGCCGGCGTTTGTTTTGGCCGACCCACTTGAGTATTTCTCAGGAGCGCCATCGTAAGGGTTGAGTGGAGCCACAAGGACCAGAAACATAACGGGGGTGGGCATCCCACCACTGAGCGACCGAACAGACAGATTACAGCCGGGATGTGGGAGTAGCGAGGCCGGGTGATTACATGGCCAGTGTGGCGTGGCCGACTGTGACCTTGTGAGAAAGTAAATCCGCCATGCATGCACGCACATTGGCAGTCGACTTTAAGGGCGCGCTGAATATTCTGATTGACTACTCTACCTCTTCCTGACTTCCCCGCCTCAGCGGTCACTCTGATGGCAGAACAAAGATGCACAGTAACTATAACCCCGACCATAGATTCACCAAGCTTTTCATGCTGGGTAGACAGTCATACTTTAATGTAGAACATCAAGAAAGTTGAAAAAAGTCATTCAAAGTTCCAACAGCAATTCTTACAAATATATTCCAATAATGATCCAATTTAATTGCCAGTGAAAGACACAACGTACTGTCATTTCTATTGTATCTGTTGTTAGTGCAGCGTGTGCGCCATCGCCAGTGAGAATAAGTCTCTTTCCTGTTCTTCAGCCGCTGCAGTACAGAGAGGACTCCAGGTCCCCTGGGCTCTTTCCCAGCCCAAGTGAGAAGCCGATGCCCAGATGCAAATGACTTTCCAAGGTCCTTGTGATTGCTCATTAACTTTCAGCAGGCATAAGTCCTAACTTTATTATTGACTGCACAGAATACACAATCCACCGACCTCTGCCACCTGCAACTAAATCTCTTCCCAACGATCCATCGAACTGATTTCTGCTACAGGCCAGAAAACTAGAGCCAGCAGTTTAGTCACCTTAAGTGTTTATATGCCTCCCCCGTTCTGTCTGCCATTCGCAAATGAACATATGCCACACATCTCCCCATTACTACATGCCAGCACACTTTCTCTCAAACAGTTGTCAGTCTGTCATCAGTACTTCTCTAGAAGGTCACTTGTAAAAATGGATGAGAATGTACACATATACACAATATTCAATAAATTGATATTTGTCCCTGTTGTTGGAAACAGAATCATTAGTTATTTATGTATATCAATATATTTTAATATATATATATATATATATATATATATATATATATATATATATATAGTATGTAGACAGTATAATAATAATACTGAATATAATATTAACATGAAACAGTTGAACTTCGCCTTTAATGTAATAATGGAGAAATGTATGTACGTATATCAATCACAATGACAGAATAAGGATCCCCAGATGAGGATCATGGCATTCAGGGACACATTAGAAAGTAGGTTTATTCATTCTGTACTAGACATTCGTCCCAGTCTGCAACCTGTACCTGTTTCATCAAATATTTACCGGAGGATTTCTTCGCCTGCCTTTTATACGTCTTCTGGCCATGCTGAGGCAAGGTCTGAATCTGGCCGAGGCCAGCGCTTATGCAGATGAGGCACGGTGAATCAACATATTAAATGCGGCTGACATTTGTCCTGATATATTGAATCGTTAGCACGACAGAATCACTTAAGCTGGATTCACTAACATCAAGTTTCCTCTCGTTATTGACACCCTCAGGCCAAGTCTGACAAGTGGAACTGCAGCAAAGTTCATTAATAATGTGAAATAAATCAATTGGCCAAGAAAAAGTGCTGCAGTGTTAGGGTGTCTCAGTTGAAAAGGTGCAGACTGTAGTGTTAGGGTGTCTCAGTTGAAAAGGTGCAGACTGCAGTGTTAGGATGTCTCAGTTGAAAAGGTGCAGACTGTAGTGTTA